>CM076583.1:882329963-882446797 GCA_034641835.2 Pinus albicaulis | reverse complement strand
GTGCAACATTGGTTGTGACCCATGAAACATGACCCCTATAAGACCTGTCAGGACCCGTGGGTCTTATAGTGAAACAGGTTACTAGCATAGAACCCGTACTTCTTACCCGTACTCGCTTTGACCTGTATTATTCTCGTCTACCCGCAAAAGACTCACATTAAACTAGTGAAAACTTGCAAAAGGCCTGTCAAGACCCTCAAATTTCATTTTGTTCAAATTTTTTCCCTTTTTTTTTTCTTTTTGAAATTAGGTGGAAGGAAAGGGAAAATTGAGGGAAGAAAATGCTTATACGGGTCGTTCTCGAGTCTTATATGGGTCACCGAGTCAATAGCTAAGACGAGTCTTATACGAGTACGAGTCGTGCAACACTAGTTTTGACATGGCAGGGGATGTCACACCGGGCTGACGTCACCCTAGAGATTTCTCAAGGAGGCTTGCGGTTAAAATTCTAGGGACTCTCTGTCTTGATACAAAGAAGTTTGATAGAAAAGAGTGTCTATAGTTGACGGTGGGAATCTCCGTCTCGCTCCTCGGACCTCGATGCTTTTGTTTCGTTCGTTCAATGAAATCCCCGGGGTGATGTGGCATCAGAGGTGGGGAACCCATGCTGCGTAAGAATAATAATGTGGGAAAGAAGCTAATGGGACCTTCCATGTAACCCCAAAAGCTTTCCCTTGGCAATTTCGATGGGGGACTGCAAGAAAAACCCACGGGATTAAACTCTTGGGGTGATGTGGATTTAAATGGAGGGCTTCCCCCATGCCGCGCGAAGGTGATAGGAGGGAGAGGACGGTGGGGCTTTCCTCGTAACCACCCGACGATGTCAAAGTAGGGCACCACAGACCTTTTTGGTTGAGCACAAAGAAAAATCCTCGGGGTTTTACTCTTGGGGTGAGGTGGCAACATAGGGGCTCGTGGGCCCTAGTGGTTTCATATATTAAAAGAGAGGGTGGACCATGAATACAGGGGGTCCTGTGGGTATTGACTGTCATGAACGGGTCGACAGCTGACGTAAGGGTTGTGACTTGGATGCCCACGTGGATGCTACGTAGGTGCCATGTGGTGGGCCAAAATGACTTTGTAGATTTTAATAGGCCAAACCCTTGAAGGGCTCCTATCCTTTGATCCAGAGGTTAGATCGAGATGGAATTTTTACCTCGTTGGAAAGGTCTCGACGAGACGAACGCAATGGTGCTGTCCATTTTAACTTTTGAAGAGTTTGAAAAGTTCAAAAAATTTAGATCCCATCTCCATAACTGAAACCTTGGGGTTTGGGTCAGTCTAGTAAATGCCCACTTGCTACCTTAGTAGGGGCTAGGGCTAGTTGTGGGTGTGCTACAATAATCATATGCTCCTTGGGCTTCAAAGTTGGTTGATCTAGCCAACGATATGGCCATCTTCCAAGCCTTGAAATGCCCTGTGCTACAACTCAAGAAAACTTGCTCAAAACCATTAGTAATATTAGGAGATGATCTGCAATTAAGGAGAGATAAATTACGCTATCAACTAGTACATGAAAATATCCAACCTAGTTGCAAAACAATCAAAGGAAAAGTAAATACTTATTTATCCTTCCCTTGGGCAACACTGCACCTACTTGGGCCCAAATTTACTGAGAGCAATTAACAAATTAAAAGAACAGATGTTACCTCATGCCAAGAGAGACACTCCACAAGTTCACACCACATGGACCTCCCGAGTATTTTTTATTATGAATAGCAAGTACAAAATTTGGTATAGTATCCCCAAGCTCAAGCTTCAAACCATGTGAGAATGAGCAAATGGAAGTTTTATTCATACAATTTGTGGGAGCAAATCCCAATGAAAAGGCAATCAGCAAGTGGCCAAGGGTGAAGATTTGAAAGCTGGGTCGAAATTCCAAGTGTCGCTTGGATTGGTGCGCATTGTCTCTAGATTGCTGTAGGTGATCCTCTAAATCTGCCAGCATATGAGGGCCCATGGCTAGTGCATTGTTTGTATAGAACAAGTGTGTATTGGAGGGGAGTCGAGTAGAGACAACTCCCACTTAAATCGTGGTTGATCTCATCATCTCAGTCAAAACTACAGTGAAAAAAAAATTGTCTAACAAGGGGCCTACTTGTAGCATCCTAGCTACCAGCGTGAGTCTTCTAGAGCTGCTGCATGGTACCTCTTGTGGACAGGTGTAGGGGGAGACACAAGTGAGAGTTAACTACCATTCAAGTCCCAATCAAATTAACTAAGATCTGCCAACCAGCCTGTGATCCAAGAGGGGGAGACTCAACCTGCTTATGTGGCAAACTCGACCTCCCGTAACTGTTGTTAACTCAACTTTCCACTTGGTGATGAATACAACCTTCTTATGTGGCCTCCAAGTCAGCTCTCAACTCAACTTTTATGGCCAAGTCACTCCTTTGATTGCTGGTCACATTTAATTTGTCTCAAGACATGCACTTTTTTGTCCCTAGTTCATTTTTTTGTAATTTTCTTGTGTTTTTCTCCACCTTTATGAGTAAAATTGGGTTTTCATGTGGAAATAATAATTTTTTGGCCCACAAACAATAATGTTGGTGCTCTGAGCATGAACTTTGAGCACTCACATGCCACCAACATTTCCTAACGCCAATTTATTACATTATTACATAGAAAATTAATTAAAAATCTTGTCCTGTGGGAATTTTTAATTATTAAAAACTTCCTAGAAATACCAAGTCAAATTCCGTAAGGCTTTGGATATGAATTAGCATGGTAATATACATTGAACCTAGACATTAAAACATATTCAAGGCCCATCTATTAAGCCACACTCCAGCTTGGGAGTTATATGAGTGAAAAAACTCGACTAGTTATATATTGCTAGAAAGCGAAAATATTAGTCAAGTGAGAAAAATGCTCTAGAGTGTGTTGAAAAATGTAACTAGTATCAGTCTTCATAATTATAGTTGAGTCATGATGTAATGTATTTGTTAAAAGAAAGAAAAATAAATTTTATTATAATAGAAATTGACTTATTAAAGCACGGGTTTCATGCTTGGGTCAATGGTGTTGACAATTTGATAGGGTGTAGTTTAATTCAATTCTCTACTTGACAATTACTCGTGCAATGTGAACTAATTTCTCTTACTTAGATCTTCTCTTCATTAGCTTATTAGGTCTTTCATCAAGTCAATTATCAAAACACAAAAGACACAAGATTATGGCTCTTCAAGCTAGGGTCAAAACCTCTCCCTCTTGGAGAGGAAAACCCGCAAGTAATTCTTTTTATAGACCTTCAATAGACAAGTACCATGACCTTGACTTGGACCTTTAATGCTATTATGCTATTTGTCACTGCTCCTGTTGTGCCTTCTTTCTTTTCTGCACTGTTCTGCACCAGCTTTAGTAAGCTCGATCCCTTGCTCTTATGATGTGCTACCTTCCATTCCTCTGATCTTACCTCGGCTTGCAAGAGAGTCCTTCGCATCCCTCTTTCTGCACTCTTTATGACCAAGGACTGCGATCTCTTTGTTGCAGTGATCCTCCTTCACGTTGTGTATATCCTTGGCCTCTTTGAAATATGAGAGACCCAAAACATAGATGTGTGAGGTCTTATTTGATGGCACACTTCCTAATCAAGGTCCCTTTCTTTGCTGTGTAACCTTCTCCTTCTCGCACTGTACTACGCACTGGATTACTGACTTGTCTCTTATTGAAATAGCCTTCGACCTTCCTGAAATAAGCGAAGTATGTTAGACCCAAACCAGAGATAATACTGCCTTCTTTCTTCTTTGTTTATTGTCTTCTTTTCTCGCTCCAATTGCAGACCTCTATTTTAGACTTATCCAAGATACTTGTCCGAGTTGTTGTATATCAATGAGACCACAAACTTCTCTATTTATAGGGACCTCATCCCTCTTCTAGGCCGACATGTCTTCCTGTAGGTAGGCTGACTTGAACAACTGATTGTGAGTCGACTTGTCAAGGATTGTTTCCATCACATTTTGAGCTGACTTCGTGGACCAAGGTGACAAGGTCTTGAGCATATAATTTGTCCTTTACGCAAGTGTAAGATGACTTCTCATACATGACTCTATTTTATATATTTATGACAAGATGACAAATCCCTAAAAGACATCAAGAAGAAGTCTTTGACCTATAATAAATTTACTTGCTCATGAAACCCAGTCAAGCTTTACAAAATACATTTTATTATCTTTGTCTTCTTCATTACATAAATTCATAATTACAAGTCATTATGAAGATCGATCTTAGTTACACTTTCTAACACTTCCTCTTAACTAGGGAGGTATTCATAATGGTATATGGTCACTTTCAATTTGAAGAATTTCTCATAAGAAGAATCAGATTGGTAACCCATCTGTATAGCATCATATTAACCATCAGCATTGTCATAGTGCAAGGCCTTGACTAACAGATCCATCCCTCCACGAGATCTTAGCTACAATGCTGGCGAGACCAATGATGAGTAGACACCCTCATCATTGTCTCTCTTGGATCATATCCCACCTGGGTTCACTAAGGATATGTCCATAAGGACTATTCTTACTGTTGGATTCCCAATCCTCAAAGAATATCGGTCCTTCCACGACTACTCTTATCAGAATGTTTTATCACATTCTCAAAGAGTATCAGATACCAAATGATTATCCAATCCTCCATTCTGTCTCCCAGAATGATGTGTCTATCTCTCCCTCTCAACTAGAGAGGACATATTCCTAAGCTTATTTCTTGGATTAGGAGTCACTGAGTTTTATTCCAAGTAAGAAACTCATTATCATGCTCCCTCTTAATCAGGGACCTGCAACAACAGTGATGAAAATACCCACCTGCTCAAAAAGAGCTCCTTTTTTCGATGTACTAAATTTCTTCGTTGTTGAGGAGTCTTCATCTTTGGGATCTTTTCATAGGGCACAAATCATCCATCACTTTCATCAAGAGTCATGTCTTCTATTAGAAAGCTATGTTGCCAGGAAACGTGGGTTCGGGGACGGGGACGAGGACGGGGACGACATTTTTTGAAACGGGGTGCGTGGGTTCGTCTTGGTATTTTTATATTAATATATATTATAATTTATTTATCATATATAATACTATTTTTTATAAATTATAATTTATAAATTATAAATTTAATGACACTAATATAGTAATTAGTAAATTACTAATAATTTATAAACTTTAAACTTTAAAGATTTAAACATGCACATGATTCAACATTCAAGTTTCAACATTCACATGTGACATTTGTCATTGAAATTTCAAAATTTCTAGTTTGATAATATCATGATTCATATATGATATCAAGTGCAAATTGGAGCTCAGTGTACATATTAATAAGAAATTAGAATCATGATTCAAAATTTCAAAATATATGTCCATTCTAGCGTCGATGAATGCTGGTGTGGGCCTACGGGTGGTGAGGGGCGTCAGTTCTGTTGTGGTGAGAGGGGCGGAGTTGTCGGGTGAGAGGGGTGTAGCTGTGAGGGGGGCAAACGGAGTTGTGAGAGGGGCTGTCGGGTGAGAGGGGCGGAGCTGTTGGTTGAGAGGGGCGTCGGAGCGTCGTTGTGGTGAGCTGCCGTTGCTGTGGTGAACTGCCGTTGTAGTGGTGAGGGCCATAAGATGGCTGCCGTTGCTGTGGTGAGGGCGGTGAAGGTGCTGTCGTCGCTGTGGTGAGGGTGCTGTCAAAGAAAAGTTGCTTGCCGAAACCCGATGAATGCTGCCTGCAGATGAATGCTACGCTGCCTGCGGATGAAATTTGCGCGCAGATGAATGCCTGTGGTAAGTCTACGCTGGGTAAGTTATGATTCATGGGTAGGTAGGTATGTTTTAAGGTTTATTTTATTTTTTTAAGTTTTAAATTTTAACTCTTAAGTTTTAAAATTTAATTGTAATTTGTATGTTTTAAAAAATAGTTAGATTTTTAATTTATTAAATTATTTTTAATTTAATTTTAATATTTATTAAAATTTAATTAAAATTTTTAAATTTTGATCATTTAAAAAAAAAATATTTGAGGAAATTATTCATGAAGAACCCGAAGAACCCGAAATTCGGGTTCTAAATACCCAAACCATGGGTTTTCTGTACCCAAAGAACCCAAAGAACTCGATTTTTTTTTTCGAAGAACCCAGTGCGTTTGGGTTCTTCTGAGAAGAACCCGTACTCGAATCCGAGACTTGGGTGCGGGAATTCGGTGCGAGTTCGAGAACCCCACCCCCAGGTGCGGGAAGCCGTGCAACGTAGTTAGAAAGTAATCCATTAATCTTCTCATCTGGTCTAGCTTCATGCCATGCTGCTTTCCTTCGAACCATAGTTCTTCCATGGATCTTTCATCCTGCCATGTTTGTCAACTTGTGCAAGACATATACTTCCCTTTGGCAGTCCTGCATAAGCTCATTAGGTATCAATTAGTTATAAATATGAACTTTTAAATCAAATGTTACCTTAGTAATGATCTTTCACCATGACATCTTCTTGTAGGCATCGACATCCTTTAATTACAAATTGACACATCTCCTGAAGATATGTACTGTCAAGGGTCTCCATCTTTTCCAGAATTTTATCAGAGTCTACATATCTTCCCAGGAAATTTTCTAGTCAAGTCTTCTTGGCTTCCTTGGATGTTGACTGCTTCTTTCCATGGTTTTACTTCCCATGATCTCTTCCTTTTTCTTTCTCCACACAATTTTATTTCATTCCCAATAACTTCCATAACGCAGTTCATTGATAATGTTCAATGACCTCATATTCCATATGAGGATGTATTATGTTGATTTCATCTAGTGTAGATCATGCCTTATGGCAACTTGTGCATCGAAAGATTTTATGCTTTCCATTTTGATCATACTTCTAAAGATAGAAGTATACTACCTGCAATCACATGACTTCATAGTATCCAGTGTCAACATATATATATATATACCTCACTCTTTTCCTTTTGAGTTATCCTGCAGCAGGTTTCCTTAGAATGAAGAGTTTCATTCCCTTGACCTGCTTCATCAATATGTCATCATATCCTAATCCTAGAATTTTGCAAGTTGGATTTTTTTCTTTTTCAAGGAAGCATATTGCTTTCTTTCTAATCAGTGAGTCCAAAGGGGATTTCAGTAGAGAATGTCAACATTTTTTTCCTTATTAATTATTGAATGATGACCTTTGATCTTGATGACCGCCTTTTATAAATTTTTGTTTTTCAATGAGGTTCCCTGGAGCCTTTTATAGCATAGGCATCCTCCTTCAATGCTTCCATCATGATGCCCATCTTAACGATATGCATCTACCTAAAATACAATGCTTCATATATTTGACCACTGGAGTGGCACTTGATGATTATATAAAAACTCCATGCCCAAAGATGAATCAAATGACACTTGTACCATCAGATATCATCAGATTTCATCAGTTCAACAGAGTTTTTAAACTCTACTTCTACTTATCATTTTCTCTTGTACTTAAATTCAACGCCCTACGGGGAATTGTAATAAGTGATGCTAGTAATGATGAATTTGAGTCAGTATGGAGTCTATAACAGGCCTAGGTAGCTTGAGACCTTGCCAACAGGTGAGTATTACTCTGGGAGTTTTTTTTCACTTGGTTAATTATCATCTCCCTATCAGGACTTAATAATTAATTGAGTTTTTTCCTCCAATTTTACCCCAAAGCCGGAGTACGACTTGATGGTGAGGCCTTGGGTGAGTCCTAGTGTCTAGAGTCAATGTATATTAACATACTAGATCACACAAAAAATTCAGGGAATTTGGTTAGGTCTAGGTAGTGATTTTTTAATTTTTTAGATTTTCCGCTAGTCGAAAATTGCAATAAAAAGTGTAATTGAATTGTAATAAGTGTTGCCTAGAAAAGTTGTATGGGGTATGAGTAATCAAAATTACACTTCTCACCCTCAACATTCTACTATGACACGCTTTGAGGGGTTAAAAATGTGTTTTGAACCCTAAAAATCCACTTTTCCTAAGTTTAGTGGGAAATCTGGCAATTAATTAAGCCAAAAATTAAATAAATGAAGAAAAATAAATATCCACACATGCTAAATGAGGTGGAAAATTATGGAGGAGTTAAAGTGAAGTCCCAAAGTGATGAGGACTCCTAAAATCAAAGAAAAGACGTGCTCAAATAAAATTGAATTTTTGGCATTAAATGAGAGCTGCTTACTTGGAAATTCGAATTTGTGAAGTTAGTGCATATTTGGGAGGATTTGAGAGAATATTTGGTGGAGATTTTCGTGGGATATTGTCCCCACATGGGTTACCACCCATATATACTTGTATGGGGTATGAATAATGAAAATTACACCTCTCACCCTCAACTTTCTACTATGACACGCTTTGGGGGGTTAAAAATGTGTTTTGAACCCTAAAAACCCACTTTTCCTAAGTTTAGTGGGAAATCTGGCAATTAATTAAGCCAGAAATTAAATAAATGGAAAAAAATAAATATCTACAGATGCTAAATGAGGTGGAAAATTATGGAGGAGTTAAATTGAAGTCCCAAGTGATGTGGACTCCTAAAATCAAAGAAAATACATGTGCTCAAATAAAATTGAATTTCTGGCATTAAATGGGAGTTGCTTACTTGAAAATTCGAATTTGTGAAGTTAGTGCATATTTGGGAGGATTTGGAAGAATATTTGGTGGAGATTTTTGTGGGAAATTGTCTCCACATGGGTTACCACCCATATACGCTTGTCATTCCATCATAAAATTCGAATTTGGCACATAAGAGAAGAAGAAAATGATGTCCACTTGCCAGAATCCGATTTGAATTTGCCTTGTGATCTCCTTCCTCTCACTACTTGGCATTTGGTTCTTCATTGAGATTTGCTCCCAACTTTCTATATAATGAAGCGATGGGCTCTCATATTGTATCATGTAATACGAGCTATTGGGTTTGAGGACGCGCTGTCGGATTGTACACGTACTTGCAATATAATACAAAAGTCTTTGGGGTAACTTGTGATGGTGTTCTTCTCCTTGCATATGTGGTAAATTCTTGACTTCTTGTCATGCTTCTAGTTATTTCCTCATGCTATTGTTTCTTTCATGCTTGTTTCAAGTTATGTTAGTATGTAGCTATCTCATATTATTAGCATAAGAGTTACTTGATTGCTTTAGGATAAGAAATCTTCTATTTGATGTCAAATATATCTATAAGAGTTCTTTCCATTGCCTTTATTTAATTTCATGTGGATTTAATATGTTGTGGTGAGATTGTGTAGAAAGATTCGTCTTTGGTCAAGCTTCTTTTTAAGCATGAGGGGAAGTTCTTGGAGGAACCAACCCATTCTTGAAAATATTCAAGGAGAACCCGCATGTGTTAATTTCCAAAGTCTAATCTATATTTTATTTTGTCTTGCAGAGTTTCTTTAAAGTTTCTTCAAATGCTTATTTCTTGTATAAAAAAATTTCAAAATTAAAATAATTTACTTTTCAAAGTATTGCATTTCATTTCTTTAATATCTGACTATTTTAAAGAGCCAAGCTATGGCTAGTCAAAGATGAGAGCTTGCTCATACTCTTTGGCCTAGCCTCTTGTAGATTAGTTTTGTAATATTACTTTGTGATTTCTTAAAATAACATTTGTGGTTGTAGAGTTTCTCTAACCTGTTGTCTCACAGGTTTCATTTTCAGAAAATTACTTACAAGTTTGCATGCAGGACCTTGGGGCTTCAACTTCTAGATTATTTCCTTCCCTTGACCGTGTAACTCAAAGAGGCTTTGCCTTGATTTTTCTTTCTCGAAAAATCTGCATTTTGTTTGGCTTTTGTGGGCCTCAAATTGCAGAACTTTTCAACAAGGAAAGATCTATGGCTCAAGCCAACATTGTGAAGGCCTTCCTTGGATTTTAGAGAAGACTTCATAGTTTTCTCCTTATTGTAATAATTAATAAAATTCTTGGTTTTGGAAGCGTGGGTTTTACCCATTGGTATCCCTATCTCTCCACCTTTTTGGAGAGACTTTGTGGCTTGATCTTTGATATTTTTCACTTGCATGCACATCATTTAATTGGGGAATTAACACAATCATGCACTACACTCATCTTGCATGCACCTAAAACTAATTTGCTTCAGATTTCTAGTATTTTTAATTTCATAAGCAAGTTCAAACTTTTGCATGCATGCACTTTTAATTTGAATCTAATTTGTCATGAATTTTGTTCCAAAACCATTTATGCTTCACTTTTAATTACATCTTACATGCAATAAGTATTTGAGCAAATTTTCTCCATAAAATAGCATTCTACTTTATGACATGCAAATACATCTCAAGTTTGAAAGTTAATTTTCATTGTTTGATTAATTTACTTATATGCCTCAAACAATCACTAAAATTTTAGCTCCAACATAAGTTGGTTGAATAGACATTTTATGGACCCTCTACTCCTCTACTGACTCCTCACCATGGGATCCATATATTTGGGCGAGGGTGAGGTCTGAGGATAAAAAAGTTTAATTGTAACCTTGCTTTAGAATTAATTAATAAAATAAACCAAGAGCATTTTCATCACATTTAGCTTACTTGCAAGTTCTTGAATTTTGTTTTTTTGATGCTTCAGAGTCTCACATGAAATATAATTTCCCTTTTTCAATAAGCATTTCCTTTCATGCAAGTATGGTAATCTCTTTTGCAACAAGTTTAGTTTAATTTTCTTGTACTTGGACAGTATCTACTTTAGAAAGCTCCATTTCATTTTTAATGTTCATGTTCATGGATGGTTGATGAATCTCATTTCCTTTCAAATACTCTTATTTCATGTTGCAAAGCTAAATGCATGTTGGTTTAACTTTCAAGTCTTTTTATCATCTGGTTTATATCAGTGTTTTAAAAACCGGCCGGTTTGAACCGGAAACCGGCCAAACCGGCCGATTAGATAGCCCACCGGTCGAAACCGGCCAGGCAACCCGGCTACCAGGGCATTTCGCCTGTTTTTTTGAAAAAACCGGACCTAACCGGCCGGTTAGGTGCTAACTCATCCACGGACCCACATTTTCGGCGATAGTTATGTTTTAGGGCTGATTTGGAGCCAATGGGAGGGTTCATTTAGCTACTCTTTCCCTATGTGGACCCACGCACGGCCAGAAATGAGTAAGGGAAACATTGACATTTCATGGTAATGTTAAATTCTTAAAGTAAAAGGAAATCCTTTTACTTAAATTTTTAACATTACCATGAAATGACTCAGGATGTTTAAGAGTGGTTTCGACCTCATTGGATTTCATATGGAGAAACTAGAATTTTAGGTTTCACTCAAAATTCAACAGACTTAATGGTTTTCAGGGTTTCATGGTTTGGGAATTTGCAATGTTTCCATTTGATTTTATCATGTGTAAGGGTATGATATTGGCATTTGATCAAGAGCATGAAGTCCTTTAAGAACCTTGATGTACCCTTCAATCAAAGGAAAACAACTAGTTAGACATGCTAATATTTTTCTATCGCATTTTAAGGTTGAGGAAATGAACCCTTCACTCGAACCAAAATCATTGGTTAGGCATGTTAAACTTTTTCAATTTCTATCATGTTATAAGGTTGAGCAATCCAAGTCTGAAGACTTTGAGCTAGATGATGTTTATGTATCTCTTGTTGATGATCCCATTTCTAGTAGCGATGAATCAATGATGAGTTTCATGAGAGACCATGTTGCTCGTTGATTTGTAGTTTTGATGTCTATTTTTGCTACTACTACTACTACTAAAGTTGTAGAGGAGTTTTAGGAGTCCTCAAACTTTGAGCCATATTATTTATGTAGCTCATGTTGATGATCCCTTGTCTAGTAGTGTTGATGATTTTGATCATGATGAGGAGTGATCATGTTGTTGATCACTAATATGTAGTCTTGTATTAGGCCAATGGCCTCATAGCTTGTA
Source organism: Pinus albicaulis (assembly GCA_034641835.2). Lineage (NCBI taxonomy): Eukaryota > Viridiplantae > Streptophyta > Pinopsida > Pinales > Pinaceae > Pinus > Pinus albicaulis. The sequence continues at coordinate 882,434,940 of CM076583.1, read as the reverse complement.
GCATTGTTTTTGGTCTTTATGGGCCATTTGGAGCCTCATTGCTTATGTATTTTTCGATGATATGTATTGCACTCGGTGCCATTTTGATATATTCACCTTTGCATGGTATATAAATGAGCAAACTTTGCATATTTTGTCTCTATTGGCTTGGAATCATGGTTGCAAATCTTAAAAATAGTTTTTTTTATTAAAAAAATAATTATTTAATGTATTTTTTTTTAACCGGTTCATTGGCATCTGACCGCTCCCGGTTAGACCGGTTCCGGTTAGAAACCCGGTTCATTAGGCCACCGGTCCGGTCACCGGTTCCGGTTTTTAAAACAATGGTTTATATTTAGATCACTAATTGTTTCCTTGGGAACAAAATAGCTTCATGTGCTTTGATTCATAAATTCGTTTATCTCGAGAGTATTTCTGATATCTTGTGTTAACAGTCTTTTGTTTCCATTTCAAGATTACTGTGTTCTCATCTCTTTGAGCATTTCTTTTACTTTTGAGCACGTTATTTGTAAAGACACTGGTTAAATGGTTTGTCATTATTTCAAAGTTGCTCATAAATGTTCATGAATCTTTAAAAGTAATCCAATTTCACTTTAATATTCTCCTAGAAACTCAAATATTTAACTTAATTTTCCATTTAGGGACTACCCCCCTTAGCTAGCCTAGGAGATAGCTTAAACGAAGAGAGTTGGGATTAGTGTGACAACCCCATCTCTGAGTTCCTTGCCACCAACCACACCTTGTGGGGTTAAAGGCTTTTCCCGCTAACTGTAGGTGGGTGTAGGTGGCAAGCGATAACATCTATCATACTATTTTGCAACCTGACATATACTACCTAAAAGATGAAGATGTTCTCAATCATAATAGAGATCTTTCACTTCTTCTTTCTTTGACTTCTTTGCATCAAGTTCTTCTACTTCTCCAATGACATGGGTTGCCTCCTTTTTCCTCGTCCTTGTTGGATTTGGGACAATCCCTTTTATAGTGCCCAAGTTTGTGACATCCATAGCATCGAATTTTATTCATGTTCCTTACTTTGTTTTGATGACCAGATTTACCAAATTTTCCTTTCCTTTTTGACATGGCAGCATAGACTTGATTTTCCTCATTTGTTCCTGTATCAATTTTGGCTTTCAGTCTAACCTCTTTTATCTTACATACAGACCACAGATCTTGGAATGGTGTTGCTTCTTTCTTCCCATAGATACTAGAAGTGAAGTTTCCCCATCCCTCTGATAGAGCATTCAGCACCACTGTAGTTATTTCTTTGTCAGACATTATTTCTCCCATTTCCTGCAGTTGATCTCGCATTTTGGAAATCTTCATAAAATTTGAAGTTTTCCTTCTTCTCTTGACATCTTTAATTTATATAGTTCTTGTCTTAGAGATATTACTTCTCCTGTAGTACTTACAGAGAATAGCTCCACCAATTTCTCATATATTTCTTTTGATGATTCCAATTTGGATACATAGGGAATAAGGGAGTCTTTTATGGATTCTATAAGAATCCTTTGGGCTCTTATGTCTCCCTTCATGTATTTGGCATAAGCTTGAGTGTCTTCCTTTGAGGGTTTAATCACAGACCCTTTAATGTAATCCATAACTTCATTTTCAATCAAATTTAAATCTGTCCTTTTCTTCCATACAAGAAAGTTTGTAGTTCCAGACAATTTGTTGGTTTCTTTGCAAAAAGTCATTTTGACAGATTCAGATAAGAACACTAAGATACTTACTTAAGTATATGCTTTCTTCTTCTATCAACTTCCTTGTTGATGATGATGTAAAAGGTAGAAGGAGCTTCCTTCTTGATTGGCTTCCTTAGGAGAGCTAAAATTACCTTCAATCCTTGATGATGGCTTGATGGTGACTCCACAATGTTGATTTGATTTCAACACCAAAAGTTATTGATGGTGATGGTGTCCTTGATCTCCTTGAGATGGCTTTCCAATTTACAAATGTTGAAAAGTCAACAAGAAATGTGTGCCTAATTTAATCTTCCCTTAATTAAATTGGACAATAAAATGTAATCTTATCTCATGATCACTTGTAATAGTTAACTGAGTGTGATAGACTCAATTAGCTCATGAATTTCGAGTTGAGGGTGGTTGGTGAGGCATGCATAGTGATTCTATTAGTTAAAGAGTTTGAGTTGCAGTTAGTACATTATTTTAATGTATGAAAAATCAGTTAACTCAATTAATTGAGTTAAAATCAGTTGAACTGGTTGTAATTGTTTGTTGCGCTAGTGAGAGATCAAGTGAATTAAATCATACTTAATTCACATGCAGTGATCTGTGTGAAAAATTCCTACTGCAACAAATCTGAATTACTTCTCCTATTATTTTGATAATTATTTCATTACATTGAAATACCGAAGTAATTACTGAAGCAGTCTACACAAATAATGTTGCGGAATAAATCTAAGTGTTGAAACAATTTGAACAAAATAAAATGAAAAACAATCACATTGACACAATTATCTTTGGACTAAGTCCCAAGAAAAACCCAACTTGGGAAAACCGGTCTCTGGCCACTGGAGGGTTCTATTATTAAGAATATTTCTGAATACAACAAGCCTGGGTTCCAGATCTAGAAAACCCAACAAAGAAATACTAGATCTACAACTCACTGGCTGATCTGGGGCCAAAATAATGACTGATCCACACCCTCAAACGGGATTTACAGAACTTAGCCAAGATTAGGACCTAGAAACCCCAACGTTGCTTCTGAAAGCCTCTGTGTCAGCGTCTGAAGCCCCTCTAACACTCAACGTTGCTCCGGAAGGGACTGCGTTACCCTAGACTGGGTGACGTAGTCTCTACGCTGCCCCTTAGGGTCTCCACGTAACCCTTAGAGGGTTTCCTGCTGAAAATCACACTGTCCTTGCTGTTGCAGCTTCCCTTCTCTTTTGCACTGTCCTTGAGCTGATCTTTGCCTCTTGTGTATTCTAGACCCTGAGATCAGATCATCCCCTTGGCCTAAATTCCCCTCTGCAGCGGAAACACTTCTGAGTATTCTTAGCAAACCCTGCCCTAGAATCTCGACTTAGCTTTAGTGCTCTGCCTCTGTGTCTAGTGTATTTTCCATAGGCCCCTCACCCTCATTCTTATAAACTTTCATTGACTCTTCAACAGCCAAGATTAAAACATAATCAAGGGCTAAGATTAACTTGGAGGTGATCCATGACTTTATCTAGAAGATTCACACTTGATTTAATTAATATCCTTTAATTAATCAGTTTCCCTAAGTTTAGATTTAGGAAAACATTAAAAAGCGATTAATTCATTTAATTAAATCATCTCTAAGTGGAATTTTCCAAAACCATTTATGGATTTTATGGAATATACGCGTCTTAGCCTATATACAAAATTACAAGGCTAGAGCACATCCGATGCTACCATAAATCAACAATCTGCCATGCAATTGATGATTTACTATTAATAGCTGCATGCATGTCAGTTCCAGTGGAGACCTAGTTGAGACAAAGGTTAAAGGGTTGTTAACTATCAGTTGTATCATTAGTAGGCTGCCAGGATGCAGTAAGACAACCATAGCATTGCCCATGAGCATTGCACAATTTTGGAAGGCTGAATTTCCTAAAGAATAAGGAATGCATTCCCCATGAATTGTGCAAGCAAGGCAGGCTGATTAGAGGTAGGAAATTGGCTAAGTGTTGGTCGATTTTGTTCGGGTCAGTGTGAGACAGTTGTGAGAGTGCAAGAGACTCTTGTGAGAAGAGTGCATTGTAATTGTTTCATGATTCCTTGGTCAAATAGAAGATAGAGGGGTTTTGAGCAGTACGCTTTCCCCGAGAAAATATGTGTTGTGGTTTGATTTGCTTCTTTCTTTACTTGTTGTGATTGGCGATCATGTTTATTTTCCGCAATTGATTTGTAGAAGGATTCAGTATCTTGCTTTAGTAGATCGCATGATTGGACTGAATCCATTGATATACATATTGTTTGTATAATTTCTACATGGTGTCAAAGTAGAGGAAATCACTATAGTGGAGAAGAAATTGAGTTTGTGACTCAATAGCATTCGAATTTGCAAAAGTATTCTTGGTGTGACAGGCGGGTCAGGATCAGGATGGCTTTCAGTGGCTTGAGATTGGATTATGCACTCGAGGGTAGTTCTAATTATATTGCGTGGAAAGACAGGATGGAGGAAGTTCTGGAGGACAATGGGTTGAAAGAATGCATTGATAATGACATTTCCAAACCTACTGCAGCATATGCTGCTCTTCTTGATGCTTGGCAAAAGAAGGTTGCAAAGGCGAGGAGGATCTTATTGGAGGGAGTACGAGACCACATTGTCTCAAGTCTCCATGGCAAAGCGACTCCATATGCAATGTGGAAGGCTTTGACAGATCTATTTCAGAGCAGCAGTGATCATAGAAAATTGGCACTGAAGGACAAGCTCAGAAAAATCAAAATGGAGAAAGGCGACACTATTTCGAAATATTTAACCAAGTTTGTCCAATGTCGAGATGAGCTAGGGAGCGTCAGAATTACTGTCGCGAGTGATGACTTGGTGAGCCTAGCTATTCTAGGCCTTCCCAAGAGTTGGCATAGTTATAAGGACTCTGCCAATGGGAGGGAGAAGCTGCCAGATTGGGAACGACTTTGGTCGGATTTAGTGCAAGAAGAATTCAGGCGGAATACCAGGGATGGATCTTCATCTAAGACATATCATGAAGAAAATTGCACCTTGGCTGGTAAGGCGAAGAAGAGGAAAGGAAAGAAATCCTATTCCAAATCTGAGTCCAACAAAGAAGGAAAGAAGATGTCTAGAGTGAAGTGTTTTCATTGTCACGAGCATGGACATTATGCCACGAATTGTCCACAAAAGAAGAAGAACAAGAAGGCTTCAGGATCTGCAGCTGGTGAGGCTTTGGCCTCGCAATTTGAGTTGGACTTCTCTCCCATTGCATGCATGGTGTCAAGTGCAATGGGATCAATGTGGTACTTTGATGGTGGTGGATCTTTCCACATGACGGGAGACAAAGAACTTTTCAGTAGCTTGGAGGAGAAGGACCTCTAGATGCATATCGAAATGGGTGATGACGGGTGGTACAGTGCTATCGGGATTGGTACAGTTACCTTCCAGAGACAGTCAGGGAAACTCTTCTTATTAAAAAATGTAATGCATGTACCAGGCTTGAAAAAGAATTTAGTTTCAGTCGCAATGTTGGAGGATAGAGGTTATGATGTGGTTTTCAATGCTTTCCTTCGACACAAAGCCACAAGACAAGCCAAGAAGATTGGGATCCGTGTGAAGAATCAATATAAACTTGATGTAGATGGCTGCGCAGCATTGATGGGTAAGGCAGACAAAGTGGTGAGCTGGGATGAGGGTGAGTTATGGCACAGGAGATTGGGCCATCTACACCACGGTGCCTTGAAGGTCACGCAACAGATTTCTACGGGGCTGCCAAAGGGAACTCTTGTGTAGATAGACACATGCAAGGGATGTACCATGGGGAAGTATGCAAAGGCGAATTTTCACGAGAAGGAGAATTGAGCTTCAAAAATCCTTGAGAGAGTTCACTCAGATGTGTGTGGACCATTCTGTACAGCGTCGACAACAAAGCACAAGTATTATGTGATCTTTGTTGATGATTTTTCTAGAAAGTGCTGTATCTACTTCATGCAGAAGAAAGATCAGAAGTTCTCAAAATTTTATGAGTTCAAAGCACTGGTGGAGAAAGACACGGGGAAGCATGTGAAGGCTCTTAGGAGCGACAATGGTGGTGAGTACATCTCCAATGAATTCAAAAACTTCTGTAGCAAAGAAGGAATTCAGAGAGGTTGATTGCGCCTCATAACCCACAACATAATGGGGTCGTAGAAAGAAAGAATAGAACAATTGTGGGTGCGGCACGAGCGATGTTGCATGATCAGGACCTGCCATTGCATCTGTGGGCGGAGGCATGCAACACAACTTGTGCAAAACCGTAGTCCTCATTGGATACTTGGCATGAGTACACTGGAGGAGGCTTTTTTTGGTAAGAAACTTGATGTTTCGTATTTTAAAATTTTTGGCTCATTTGTCTATTTCCATGTGACCAAAGATTCTAGGAAGAAGCTCAAACCAACAGCTGAGATTGGGATATTTGTGGGGTATACTGATATTCCCAACTATCGAGTGTATTTTCCAAACAACAAGATGACTATTGTGAGAAGGGGTATAAAATTTGATGAGGAGAAAGCCATGCGGTTGTTCCTTGAGAGGGAGCTGGATTTGCATGCAGATGAGGAACTCTTAGTTCCAAAGAATGAACCTAAAGATGTGGAGCAGCCACATGCGAAGGATCATGGAGTGGCAGAAAACACTCATGCAGAGCCATCCATCAGAAATGGTAGAAGGCGCACCACAGAAGCTGATAGATGGAGACTTGATGCCACAGAACATGTAGGAGCACCTACTTCGCTACACAGACAAAGACAGTCTCCAGACAGGTTTACTGGATACATGGCTCTTATGAGCAAATGTATTGTGACAAAACCATCCTTCTTTGAGGAAGCAGTGCAACAACCAAATTGGGTTGACGCCATGGTTGAGGAGTATGACTACATCGTCAAGAACAATGCATGGGAAGTTGTCCAAGACTGGTCGGAAAATCAGTGGTTGGATCTAGATGGATCTATAAGGTGAAGTAGGCGGCAGATGGGAGTGTGGAGAAGTACAAGGCTAGATTTGTAGCTTGCGGATTCTCACAAGTTGAGGGGATTGACTATGAGGAGACTTTTGCACTGGTTGCGAGGTACTCATCGATTAGATCTATCCTTGCACTCTCAGCGCAAATGGGGTGGCAGATACATCAGATGGATGTGAAAACTGCGCTTCTCAATGGAGTTATTGAGGAAGAAGTGTACATAGAGCAGCGAAAAGGTTTTGAGATCTTTGATAGTGAGTTGCATGTGTGCCGACTCAAGAGAGCACTGTATGGGCTGAAGCAAGCACCTTGTGCTTGGTACACTAGAATTAACGGCTATTTCATCGGGTTGGGCTTCACCAAAAGTGAAGCGGATGCGAACCTGTACCAAATTGTGGTTGATGGTAAGCTTTTGATTATCATACTTTATGTTGATGAATCTAATTTTGACAGGTGATGAGTAGCTGATAACTTCTTGCAAAGATCTCGCAAGAGAGTTCGAAATGAAGGACATGGGACTCCTTCACTATTTCCTTGGTTTGGAAATATGGCAGCGGGATGGTGAGCTATTTATTACTCAAGGAAAGTATGCCAAAGAGATTCTGAGTAAGTTTCACATGGAGAGTTGTAAACCCACAGAGACTCCTCTTCCAGGAAACTGGAGGAAGGAGGATGCTACTTCATGTGAGGTAGTGGACGCTACTGTTTACAGGCAGCTAGTGGGTTCACTGATGTACTAGGTGAGCACCAAGCCAAACATTTGCTACGCAGTTAACCAGCTGATTCAAGCTATGGTTAAGCCGACCAAGCTCTTTTGGAAGGCGGGGAAGCATGTCTTGAGATATCTCAGGGGCACTACAGAGTATGGATTATGGTACAGATGGATAGAGGGAGTGAAGCTTCAAGGCTTCATCGATGCAGATTGGGCAAGCAGTCCATTAGATAGAAAGAGCATATCAGGAGGGATCTTCAACATATGATCGACAACAGTTTCTTGGTACAGCAGGAAGCAGCGATCTGTGGCACTCAGTTCAGTCGAGGCAGAGTACATGGCAACAAGTCAGGCTGCATGTGAGGCCATCTGGATGAGGAAGATTCTGGTTGGTTTGTTTGGTTCTCAAATGGATCCGATAGTGATACATTGTGATAACCAGAGTTGCATTAAACTCTCGGTTAATCTGGTATTCCATGATAGGTCCAAGCACATAGACATCCGTTACCACCATCTCAGAGATTGTGTTCAGAGGCGCATTATGTTACTTCATTACATTCCCATGGAAGATCGAGATGCAGATATTCTGACGAAGGCGCTTGCCAGGAGCAAATTCGAATACCATAGAGGCAGTTCGTGGTGGCAGATAATCCCTTTCTTGTTGAGAGGGAGTGTTGAAATGTCAACAAGAAATGTATGTCTAATTTAATTTTCCCTTAATTAAATTGGACAATAAAATGTAATCTTATCTCATAATCACTTGTAATAGTTAACTGAGTTTGATAAACTCAGTTAGCTCATGGATTTCGAGTTGAGGGTGGTTGGTGAGGCATGCAGAGTGATTCTATTAGATATGGAGTTTGAGTTGCAGTTAGTGCATTATTTTAATGCATGAGAAATCAATTAACTCAATTAATTGAGTTAAAATCAGTTGAACTAGTTGTAACTGTTTGTTGCACTAGTGAGAGATCAAGTGAATTAAATCAGATTTAATTCACATGCAGTGATCTGCCATGTAACTGATGATTTACTATTAATAGCTGCATGCATGTCAGTTCCAGTGGAGACCCAGTTGAAACAAAGGTTAAAGGGTTGTTATCTATTTGTTGTATCATTAGTAAACTGCCCGCATGCAGTAAGACAACCATAGGATTGCCCGTGAGCATTGCGCAGTTTTGGAAGGTTGAATTTTCTAAAGAATAAGGATTGCATTCCACATGAATTACGCAAGCAAGATAGACGATTAGAGGCAGGAAATTGGCTAAGTGTTGGTCGATTTTGTCTGGGTCAGTGTGAGATAGTTGTGAGAGTGCAGGAAACTTTTGTGAGAAGACTCAAAGAGTGCATTGTAATTGTTTCATGATTCCTTGGTGAATATACAATAGAAGATAGAGGGGTTTTGAGTGGTACGCTTTTCTCAGAAAAATATCTGTGTTGTGTATTGATTTGCTTCTTTCTTTACTTCTTGTGATTGGCGATCATGTTTATTTTCCGCAATTGATTTGTAGAAGGATTCAGTGCCTTGCTTTAGTAGATCACATGATTGGATTGAATCCATTGATATACATATTGTTTGTATAATTTCTACATTGGCATCAAAGCACATGAAATCACTATAGTGGAAAAGAAATTGAGTTTGTGACTAATGGTATTAAAAACCGGTCGGCTTGAACCGGAAACCGGTCAAACTGGTAGAAAAACCGGATTCAACCCTCATCTTTGCCAAAAAAACCGGTCCAGCCAGTGCTAACCGGCCAGTTTAGGATGGAATCGGCCGGTTTATGGTCAAATCGGCCAGTTCCATCCTAACCGACCGGTTCATTGCCAGGTCAACTATGGACCCCACATAATGCAATTTTTTGAGTTTTGGAGCTTTTTGAGGGAAATTTAGGGTTGTTTTCCTTAAAAAATATCCCCTTTAAGAAAAGCATGACTACCCTCTCAGTTCCCTGACACATCCTGTTGGCAATTAATGGTAATGTTAAATTCTTAAAGTGAAATTTCCTTTATTTTTCATTTTCATCCTTTTACTTAAATTTTTAACATTACCATGAAATGACTCAGAATGTTTAAGAGTGGTTTTGACCTCATTGGATTTCATATTATTTATGTAGCTCATGTTGATGATCCCTTGTCTAGTAGTGGTGATGATTTTGATCATGATGATGAGTGATCATGTTGTTGATCACTAATATGTAGTCTTGTATTAGGCCAATGGCCTCATAGCTTGTAGCATTGTTTTTGGACTTTATGGGCCATTTGGAGCCTCATTGCTTATGTATTTTTCGATGATATGTATTGCACTCGGTACCATTTTGATATATTCACCTTTATAGGTATATAAATGAGCAAACTTTGCATATTTTGTCTCTACTGGCTTGGAATCATGGTTGCAAATCTTAAAAATAGTTTTTTTTTTATGAAAAAATAATTATTTAATGTATTTTTTTAAAATGCGGTTCGTTTAGACTTGACCAGTACCAGTTAGACTGGTTCTGGTCCGGTTACCGGTTCATTAGGTCCACCGGTTCGGTCATTGGTTTCGATTTTTAATACTATGGACTGAATAACATTCGAATTTGCAAAAGTATTCTTGGTGCGACAGGCGGATCAACATCAAGATGGCTTTCAATGGCTTCAGATTGGAGTATGCACTCGAGGGTAGTTCCAATTATATTGCATGGAAAGACAGGATGGAGGCAGTTTTGGAGGACAATGGGTTGAAAGAATTCATCGATAATAACATTCCTAAACCCGTTGCAGCAGATGCCGCTCTTCTTGATGCTTGGCAAAAGAAGGTTGCAAAGGTGAGGAGGCTCTTATTGGAGGGAGTACGAGACCACATTGTCTCAAGTCTTCATGGCAAAGCGACTCCATATGCAATGTGGAAGGCTTTGATAGATCTATTTCAGAGCAGCAGTGATCATAGAAATTTGGCACTGAAGAACAAGCTCAGGAAAATCATAATGGAGAAAGGCGACACTATTCCGAAATATTTAACCAAGTTTGTCCAATGTTGAGATGAGCTTGGGAGCGTCAGAATTACTGTCGCGGATGATGACTTGGTGAGCCTAGCTATTCTAGGCCTTCCCAAGAGTTGGCATAGTTATCAGGACTCTGTCAATGGGAGGGAGAAGTTGCCAGATTGGGAACAACTTTGGTTGGATTTAGTGCAAGAAGAATTCAGGCGGAATACCAGGGATGGATCTTCATCTAAGACAGATGATGAAGAAAATTGTGCCTTGGCTGGTAAGGCGAAGGAAAGAAATCCTATTCCAAATCTGAGTCCGACAAAGAAGGCAAGAAGCGCGACATTTCCAGAGTGAAGTGTTTTCACTGTCACGAGCATGGACATTATGCCACTAATTGTCCACAAAAGAAGAACAAGAAGGCTTCAGGATCTGCAGCTGGTGAGGCTTTGGCCTCGCAATTTGAGTTGGACTTCTCGCTCATTTCATGCATGGTGCCAAGTGCAATGGGATCAATGTGGTACTTTGATGGTGGTGGATCTTTCAACATGACGGGACACAAAGAACTTTTCAGTATCTTAGAGGAGAAGGACCTCCAGATGCATATCGAAATGGGTGATGACGGGTGGTATAGTGCTACCGGGATTGGTACAATTACCTTCTAGAGACAGTCAGGTAAACCCTTCTTATTAAAAGATGTAATGCATGTACTAGGCTTGAAAAAGAATTTAGTTTCAGTCGCAATGTTGGAGGATAGAGGTTATCATGTAGTTTTCAGTGAAGGGAAAGCTTTCCTTTGACACAAAAGCCACAAGACAAGCCAAGAAGATTGGGATTCGTGTGAAGAATCTCTATAAACTTGATGTAGATGGTTGTGCAACATTGATGGGTAAGGCAAACAAAGTGGTGAGCTGGGATGAGTGTGAGTTATGGCACAGGAGATTGGGCCATCTACACCACGGTCCCTTGAAGGTCATGCAACAGATTTCTACGGGACTTCCAAAGGGTACTCTTGCACAGATAGACACATGCAAGGGATGTACCATGGGGAAATATGCAAAGGCCACTTTTCACGAGAGGGAGAACTGAGCTTCAGAAATCCTTGAGAGCGTTCACTTAGATGTGTGTGGACCATTCTCTATAGCTTCGACAACAAAGCATAGGTATTATGTGATCTTTGTTGATGATTTTTCTAGAAAGTGCTGTATATACTTCATGCAGAAGAAAGATCAGACGTTCTCAAAATTTTGTGAGTTCAAAGCACTGGTGGAGAAAGACACGGGGAAGCATGTGAAGGCTCTTAGGAGCGACAATGGTGGTGAGTAAATCTCCAATGAATTCAAGAACTTCTGTAGCAAAGAAGGAATTCAGAGAGAGTTGATTGCGCCTCATAACCCACAACAGAATGGGGTCGCAGAAAAAAAGAATAGAACAATTGTGGGTGCGACACGAGTGATATTGCATGATCAGGGCCTACCGTTGCATCTGTGGGCGGAGGCATGCAACACAACGGTATTTGTGCAAACCGTAGTCCTCATCGGATACTTGGCATGAGTACACCAGAGGAGGTGTTTTTTGGTAAGAAACTTGATGTTTCATATTTTAAAATTTTTGGCTCATCTATCTATTTCCATGTGACCAAAGATTCCAGGAAGAAGTTCAAACCAACAGCTAAGATTGGGATATTTATGGGGTACACTGATACTCCCCACAACTATCGGGTGTATTTTCCAAACAACAGGATGATTGTTGTGAGACGGGATATAAAATTTGATGAGGAGAAAGCCATGCGATTGCCCCTTGAGAGGGAGCTGGATTTGCATGCAGATGAGGAACTCTTGGTGTCAAAGAATGAACCTCAAGATGTGGAGCAGCCACATTCGGAGGATCATGGAGTGGTAGAAAACACTCATGTAGAGCCATCCACCAAAAATGGCAGAAGGTGCACCATAGAAGCTGATAGATGGAGACTTGATGCGACAGAACATGTAGGAGCACCTACTTCACTTCACAGACAAAGACAGTCTCTAGACAAGTTTATTGGATACATGGCTCTTATGAGCAAGTTTATTGTGACAAAATCATTCTCCTTTGAGGAAGCAGTGTAGCAACCAATTTGGGTTGACGCCATGGTTGAGGAGTATGACTCCATCGTCAAGAACAATGCATGGGAAGTTGTCCCAAGATTGGTTGGAAAATCAGTGGTTGGATCTAGATGGATCTATAAGGTGAAGCAGGCAACATATGAGAGTGTGGAGAAGTACAAGGCTAGATTTGTAGCCTGGGGATTCTCACTAGTTGAGGGGATTGACTATGAGGAGACTTTCGCATCGGTTGCGAGGTACTCATCGATTAGATCTATCCTTGCACTCTCAGCGCAAATGGGGTGGCAGATACATCAAATGGATGTGAAAACTGTGTTTCTTAATGGAGTTATTGAGGAAAAAGTGTACATAGAGTAGCCAGAAGGTTTTGAGATCTTTGACAGTGAGTTGCATGTGTGTCGACTAAAGAGAGCACTGTATGGGCTGAAGCAAGCACCTTGTGCTTGGTACACTAGAATTAACAGCTATTTCACCGGGTTGGGCTTCACCAAAAGTGAGCGAACCTGTACCAGATTGTGGTTGATGGTAAGCTCTATATTATCATACTTTATGTTGATGATCTAATATTGACAGGTGATGAGCAGCTGATAACTTCTTGCAAAGAGGATCTTGCAAGAGAGTTCAAAATGAAGGACATGGGACTCCTTCACTATTTCCTTGGTTTGAAAATATGGCAGCGGGATGGTGAGCTATTTGTTTCTCAGGGCAAGTATGCCAATGAGATTCTGAGTAAGTTTCACATGGAGAGCTATAAAACCATGGAGACTCCTCTTCCAGGAAATTGGAGGGAGGATGCTACTTCAGGTGAGCAGTGGACGCTACTGTTTACAGGCAGCTAGTGGGTTCACTGATGTACTTGGTGAACACCAAGCCAGAAATTTGCTACGCAGTTAACCAACTGAGTCAAGATATGGTTAAGCCGACCAAGCTCTTTTGGAAGGCGGGGAAGCATGTCTTGAGATATCTCAGGGGCACTACAAAGTATGGATTATGGTACAGATGGACAGAGGGAGTGAAGCTTCAAGGCTTCATCGACGCAGATTGGGCAGGCAGTCCATCAGATAGAAAGAGCAAATCAAGAGGGATCTTCAGCATAGGATCGGCAACAGTTTCTTGGTATAGTAGGAAGCAACGATCTGTGGCACTCAGTTCAGCCGAGGCAGAGTACATGGCAACAAGTTAGGCTGCATGTGAGGCCATCTGGATGAGGAAGATTCTAGTTGGTTTGTTTGGTTCTCAAATGGATCTGACGGTGATACATTGTGATAACCAGAGTTGCATTAAACTCTCGGTTAATTCTATATTCCATGATAGGTCCAAGCACATAGACGTCTGGTACCACCATCTCAAAGATTGTGTTCAGAGGGGCATTATGTTACTTCAGTACATTCCCACAGAAGATCAGGATGTAAATATTCTGACGAAGGCGCTCGCCAGGAGCAAATTCGAATACCATAGAGGCAGGATCGGGGTTGCCGATAATCCCTTTCTTGTTGAGATTGAGTGTTGAAAAGTCAACAAGAAATGTGTGTTTAATTTAATTTTCCCTTAATTATATTGGGCAATAAAATGTAATCTTATCTCATAATCCCTTGTAATAGTTAACTGAGTGTGGTAAACTTAGTTAGCTCATGAATTTCGAGTTGAGGGTGGTTGGTGAGGCATGCAGGGTGGTTCTATTAGTTATTGAGTTCGAGTTGCATTAAGTACATTAGTTTAATGCATGAGAATTCAGTTAACTCAATTAATTGAGTTAAAATCAGTTGAACTAGTTGTAACTGTTTGTTGCATTAGTGAGAGATCAAGTGAATTAAATCAGATTTAATTCACATGCAATGATCTGCCATGCAACTGATGATTTACTATTAATAGCTGCATGCATCTCAGTTCCAGTGGAGACCCAGTTGAGACCCAGTTGAGACAAAGGTTAAAGGGATGTTAACTATCAGTTGTATCATTGGTAGGCTGCCTGCATGCAGTAAGACAACCATAGGATTGCCCATGAGCATTGCGCAGTTTTGGTAGGCTGAATTTCCTAAAGAATAGGGATTGCATTCCACATGAATTGCACAAGCAAGGCAGGCTGATTAGAGGCAGGAAACTGGCTAAGTGTTGGTCGATTTTGTCCGGGTCAGTGTGAGACAATTGTGAGAGTGTAGTAGACTCTTGTTAGAAGAGTGCATTGTAATTGTTTCATGATTCCTTGGTGAATATACAATAGAAGATAGAGGGGTTTTGAGCAGTACGCTTTCTCTGGGAAAATATCTGTGTTGTGGTTTGATTTGCTTCTTTCTTTAGTTGTGGTGATTGGTGATCGTGTTTATTTTCCGCAATTGATTTGTAGAAGGATTCAATACCTTGCTTTAGCAGATCGCATGATTAGATTGAATCCATTGATATACATATTGTTTGTATAATTTCCACAACAAACTGCTTCTTTTAGAATTTAAGGATTGATTCTTCAATGTAGACTTTTGCGTTCTAGAAACTGATCCTTGATCTTCTTGGAACTTGAGTGTCTTCTTGTCAAATAGTCCTTTCTAGCACCTTAGCTTTGATACCATTTGAGAAATTTATAGGGTGTAGTTTAATTCTATTCTCTACTTGATAATTACTTGTGAACTTATTGCTCTTACTTAGATCTTCTCTTCATTAGCTTATTAGGTCTTTCATCAAGTCAATTATCAAAACACAAAATACACAAGATTTTGGCTCTTCAAGCCTGTGCCAAAACCTCTCTCTCTTGGAGAGGAAAACATGCAAGTAATTCTTCTTATAGACCTTCAATAGACAAGTACCATGACCTTGACTTGGACCTTTAATGCTATTATGCTTCCAAGACCTTGTCACTGCTCTTGTTGTGCCTTCTTTCTTTTCTGCACTGTTCTGCACCAACTTTAGTAAGCTCGATCCCTTGCTCTTATGATGTGCTACCTTCCATTCCTCCTTTGATCTTACCTCGACTTCCAAGAGAGTCCGTCTCAACCCTCTTTCTGCACTCTTTATGACCAAGGACTGTGATCTCTTTGTTGCAGTGAACCTCCTTCACGTTGTGTATATTCCATCGTTATCAAAACCGGCCGGTTAGCTCCTCCTCCGGTCAGAACCGACCATGCAACCGAGTTTAGAGGATGGCTTCACCAATTTCAGGCGGTTAACTGGACCTAACCAGACCTAACCTGACATAAACCGACCAAGGCAGAGGTTCCCTTGGGACGAGTTATGTGGATGTAGCAAAGGTTAGAGGCAGAGATTTGAAGGGCCTACTCCTGCAAATCATATAGGGATATTGTACAAGAAGTAAAGCAACATATTGAAGTCTATTCATTGCCTTGGAAGTCAGGTACCCCTATTTTCTCAGATCTTTAGCCTATGCCATTAAATGATAATATGACTGTATTTTCCAGCATGTTGTTAATGCAATGTATATTCATGGTTTATGCTAATTTTTGAGTAAATACTGTATAAGAGTTGTTGGATTGAAGTCTGCTTACATATTCCTATCTCTACATGTTTATATTCGAAACAAATAGAAGAAAATTACACCTATAGCAGTGTGCTAACAAACTGTATGCCAGAAACTCTCACTGAAGACTTCATTAAAACTCAGTCATTAGTTGGAAAATTTAAGGTATTCCCAGGGGTGGTATCTTACCCAAGTTGCATGTGCCTCGATTTGGGTAATTTTTGTTAATGTGGTGTGCTTTTTCCTTTGCAGGGCCTGCATCTCATACCCAAGTGGATCGCTTTCCACTTGAGAAGCTTCCTCCTTACATTGATGTGGCTTTTCTCTCATAGCTAGACCCTATTTAATTTAAACACCAAATTGGATTCCGATGCATCTATTATTTATCTCTTCTTATGCTTGATACTGGGCTGTAATAGCATGACAACTACATTTTGATATATTCACCTTTGCATGGTATATAAATGAGCAAACTTTGCATATTTTGTCTCTATTGGCTTGGAATCATGGTTGCAAATCTTAAAAATAGTTTTTTTTTTCTTTGGTTCTTAAATTAAAAAATAATTATTTAATGTATTTTTTTTTTTAAACCGGTTCATTGAGATCTGACCGCTACTGGTTAGATCGTTTCCGGTTCGAAACTCAGTTCATTAGGTCCACCGGTCCGGTCACCGGTCTTGGTTTTAATAACTATGGTATATCCTTGGCATCTTTGAAATATGCGAGACCCAAAACATAGATGTGTGAGGTCTTCTTTAATGACACACTTCCTAATCAAGGTCCCTTTCTTTGCTGTGTAACCTTCTCCTTCTCGCACTGTTCTACGCAGTGGATTACCGACTTGTCTCTTACTGAAATAGCCTTCGGCCTTCCTGAAATAAGTGAAGTATGTTAGACCCAAACCAGAGATAATACTGCCTTCTTTCTTCTTCGTTGTTTTTCTTCTTTTCTCGCTCCAATTGCAGACCTCTATTTCAGACTTATCTGAGATACTTGTCTGAGTTGTTGTATATCAATGAGACCGTAGACTTCTCTATTTATAGGGACTTCATCCCTCTTCTAGATCGACAAGTTTTCTTGTAGGTAGGCCGACTTGAACAAATGATTGTGAGTCGACTTGTCAAGGAATGTTTCCATCACATTTTGAGCTGACTTCGTGGAGCAAGGTGACAAGGTCTTGAGCATATAATTTGTCCTTTACACAAGTGTAACATGACTTCTCATACATGGCTCTATTTTATATATTTATAACAAGATGACAAATCCCTAAAAGACATCAAGAAGAAGTCTTTGAACTATAATAAAAACTACTTGCTCATGAAACCCATGAGTCAAGCTTTACAAAATACATTTTATTATCTTTGTCTTCTTCATTACATAAATTCATAATTACAAGTCATTATGAAGACTGATCCTAGATGCACTTTCTAACAAATGGTTCTTAGGTCAAAGCCTCCATTGTAGGCTTTTAGGGTTTATGTCAAGTGTCCTTGTCCACGTCATTATGTAAAAGACCCTTCCTGGGCTTTGTCAATCAAGTAATAAATTTATTTTTATGTAAAATAGGTCACTTAGGCCTCCCCCACCAAGTCGGCCTCAACCTGGACAAGTCAGTCTAATTAGAGAGGCAGAAACCACTATAAAAGAGCAACAACTCGACTCATTTGGAACACATCCACTACAAGTTCTATCTGCAGTTGCTGGAGGCAGAAAAAGTGTGCGAAATTTAAGGAAGAGGAAGGAAATGTTAGAGAAGGAGAAGGAAGTATTTGTCAAGCATAAGAAGTTGAATTTTCTCTCTCCTTGTCTCACACGTGCAAGGTTACTGGGTTGCTAGAAGGGCCAAATTGTAGTACTGTAACTGGGCCGAAATTCTGAGGTAGCTAGGGTTCGAAATTCTGGATTGTTGCTGGGCTGAAGCTGTTGGACAAAGAGAGACTACTGGAGTTTGCTGAATTATCATGGAAGGCTGACTTGGAGGAGGAGGAAGTCTTTTGGGTCTAAGGTCTTGGTCTATCTCAATTTGATTTACTAGTGAAAGAGTATGACTGGGTTTTCCCCTAGAAAGGGGTTTTAGCCCTGGCTGAGTGCCTACATTTGGTGTCGTTGATCTTTGTGTTTTGATTTGATGATTGCTTGATGAAACAAAGATAAAAGAACATAAAGAGAAGATAATATGACTACAAGAATATCACAAGTAATTACCAAAATAAGGGAATCTTTCTGCCTTTTTGATTTTCTAACATGGTATCAGAGCTAAGGTGAAGAAGGAAGGAAAAGGCATCTTGAAGGTCAATTGAAAGAAGAGTTAAGGAGGAAGGAACAATGGAAGATGATTAAGGATAAGGATCATATAAGAAGAGGAAGGTCTACTATAGAAGACATGGCAGTGAAGTTTGAAAACAATCTAGAAGGAGCCTCCAACTACAGGGCCAGGAAGAAGAGGATAGATCTTATTCTCGCTAAGCATAAAGTTTTGGATCTTGTTCAAGGAAAAGTTAAGAAACCTATAGATGATGCAAGAGAGGAGAAATTCAGGGAAACTAACATCTTGGCCATGAATCTGATAGTAGATGGAGTAAAGGACAATCTAATCCATACATATCCAATATAGATTTTGCACAAGAAATGTATGAAGCCCTCTCCAAAATGTTCATCATCAAGAATATTGGTCAGATAGCTAGTCTCAAGAATGAACTAAGAACAATTAAGATGACGAAAGATGATGTTGTTTCATCATATTTTGCAAGGATCTCTAGAATAAGAGATGAACTCCAAGCGATTGATGAAGTTTTACCAGAGAAAGAACTTGTGATTACTGCACTTCTAGGTCTACCAAAATCATCGAGATCATTTGCATCAAGAGTTAGCAATTGGAAAGACCCACCTACGTTTGAACAAATGTGGAATGCATGCAGTCAATAAGAAGCCCACATCTCATTAGTAAATAACAAGTAGGAGGATGAAGAAGACAATATTTCAAATGCCTACACTACTCAACACAAGAAAACGAGTGCATTCAAGAAGCTTAAAGGACTTAGGAAGAAAGTTGACCTATCCAAGATTGAATGCTACAATTGTCATAAGATGGGCCATTACAAAAATCATTGTATTGAAAATCCAAGGAATAAGAAGAGAGAAAGAGAACATGCGAATGTCGCTGATGAAGCTCCACCAAAGAAAACAAGACAAGAGAATCTGAAGTCAAAGACTTATTTGCTAGAGTCTCTTAGGGATACTATCCCTTGCATATCCTACTTCAAGTTTTGCAATGTTTTCTTTTATGTTTTGATTTTCATAGTTCATAGATTCAATATATTTTGTTAGAAATTTTTGAAGTTGTTTTGATAAGTTGTAGGTATCCCTCAGAAATATTGGATTACGAGGGAGCCTTCACCATTTTACCAAAATATATTGTCCTTTGTTTTATCTTTCATGATTGGTTTTCTCGTCATATCGAGATTTGTTTGTATTGTATACTAATAACCTTTTCTTTATATTTTCCTCGATAGGAAAGCTTGTAGAATACCCAAAAGCTATGGAGGAAACTTTAAAGGATAGACTTGAAGCATGGAAGAAGTTCTTTTCAAAGGAAGCCCTTCAAGAATTGATGTCCTACAAGGTTTGTTAAAGAACAACTCAAGGTATGTCACATATTACAAGATTTGTTAAAAGGCTTTCTTTATACAAAAGGTATGATCATTTTTCTTTTGAAATTTGTGTTATATTACCAACTCTCTTATGTGTAAGGTTTTGAATCGTAGAGATTCTTGTTAGCGTGATTAATCATTAGATTGAATCTACCCTTGTTATACTATCTCTTGTCATTTGATCATTCTTGTGAAACCCTAACCGTTAGGGTTCATTGTAAAACCCTAGCCTTTTAATACTAAGGGCATGTCAATGTTGATTATGAAACCCTAGTTTTCTTAGGGTTTGTTGATAAAGTCTAGAACATATTATGAAATCCCATTCTTTTGAAGATAACGGTTTTGGTAATGTCATGGTAAAAACTCTAGTCCGTTAGGGTTTGCTATTAATGTCTAAATGAAACCCTAGATTTTAAGGGTTTGGTGATTTAGGGTTCATGAACAAAACCGTTGTAATAAGATCCTAGAAATGAAACCCTAGGTGTATATTGATCTGTTTGATTGAAACCCTAGCCTGGTCAAAATTGTTTGATGTATTGATATTGGGTTTACCTAGTAGATATTAATGTGAAATGCTAATGCATCCTAGATATGTATATGCGAGTATGCTAACTTAGTTGTTGATACTCATGTTTTAGTTTGTGAAATCTAGGGTTTGTAACAAAACCGTAGTAGAGATTGATATTTTAGGACATGATATTGTTTTCGATTATTGATATGATTTAGATTTGATGATAAAAATAGGGTTTGAAACAAATCCTAGTAGAGTCTGACATGTAGTCCTAAAGGCATATTGTTGGAAACCTCAGATTAAATTGATATGTTGATTGAGTTGCTGATATCTAAGGCTTTATGTCTCGAAGATGGAGTCTAGGGTTTATTGCGAAACCCGAGCAAGAAGTTGAAGTCTAGTATGTAAAAATATGGGACCCTTACTGTTTATTAACCAAACTAAGTTTAGGTATTTGATGTCTAAAGCCTGAATGTTTTGATGCTTGCATTGTAATGACATAGTTGACTTCATGCTTCTGTATAGTCATATTTTGTTGTACTTGCTATTCAAGTCTTGCAGGTACATAATCTTCAAGATGTTGAAGATGTTTGTAATTAAAGATAATGATGAGCATGATGAAGGAAGCTATAAGAATGATGATGATCAAAATGACCTTGATACCATGAAGCCTTGAAAGATTAAATAAAAGAAGGTAGCTGTCGATCTCCCTAAGTTGAGAGAGAGCTTGGATAGAATATAAAGGTATATCTCCCTGGTTGAAAGGGAGGGCATATTATGACAGTGATAATGAGTACATTGAAGAAAGAATGAAAGCGAAGAATGAATAAAAGAAGTACAGATGGAAGTTCGTGAAAAAGACTTGATAAATACTGAAGTTGTATTTGGTGCTACTGAAGAAGTGAAAGAAGAAAGTTTCCGACAAGTTGTATTGGGATTATCTTGCTGATGATATAAGTAGCACCAAGATGATTAAGGACAGAAAGTTTCTGACAAGTTGTATTTGGATAACTTGATGATGATATAAGTAGCATCACGCTGATTAAGGACCCTGAAGGTTGGTGTTTACTTGTATATATATTAGAAGGCTTATTACTAATTAGGGTTGTGAATGTACAAGATCTCTCCATAAAAAAGGTTGAACGTTTGAAGCATGCTTGGAGTGGTGGATATATATATTTGATTTAGTTGATAACTAGAGACAAAGCATCTTGTGGCAACAAGATGCTTGGGAGGACATCTGGCCGGCGTATGTGTTGTTGTCTGGATCTTGAAGTAGGGAGGGTGGTGTTGGTCATGGAGCTTCGACTTTAGATACACACCT
The DNA here is from genome assembly GCA_034641835.2 of Pinus albicaulis. Classification (NCBI taxonomy): domain Eukaryota; kingdom Viridiplantae; phylum Streptophyta; class Pinopsida; order Pinales; family Pinaceae; genus Pinus; species Pinus albicaulis. Next base: position 882,413,545 of record CM076583.1, on the reverse strand, counting down.
AGATCCCTGGGTTGGTGTTAGAGCTTAAAATCCGGATGGTACCTAAAGTGGCTAAAGTTTGAGTACACCTTAGTTCCACCCGATTAGAGTACCTTGGTCAGGTATCTAATTTGTAGCACTGCGTGTGCTGTGACTCTTCATAGAGTATATCACTTTGAGATCTTCCATGTACCTTTGTATATATGTAATTATGAATACCTCCCTAGCTAAGAGGGAGTGTTGAAAAATGTAACTAGTATCGATCTTCATAATTGCATTTGAGTCATGATGTAATGTATTTGTCAAAAGAAAGAAAAATAAATGTTATTATCAAATAAATTGACTTATTAAAGCATGGGTTAATGGTTCTTAATTCAAAGCCTCCATTGTAGGCTTCTAGGGTTTGTGTCAAGTGTCCTTGTCCATGTCGTAATGTAAAAGACCATTCTTGGGCTTTGTTAATCAGGAAATAAATTTATTTTTATGTAAAATAGGTCATTTAGTCGGTGCTGCACCAGGTCGGCCTAATTACAGAGGCAAAAACCACTATAAAAGGGCATCAACTCGACTCATTTGGAACACATCCACAACAAGTTTGATTTGCGATTCTGCAGTTGCTGGACATTGAAAAAGGGTGCGAAATTCAAGGAAGAGGAAGAAAACCCTAGCAAAGGAGAAGGAAGTATTTGTCAAGCATAAGAAGTTGAATTTTCTCTCTCCTTGTCTCACATGTGCGAAGTTGCTGGGTTGCTGGAAGGGCTGAAATTGTAGTACTATAGCTGGGGGTCAAAATTTTGGATTGTTGTTGGGTTGAAGTTGCTTGGTTGAATCATCATGGAAGGATGAATTGGTGGAGGAAGAAGGTCTTTTGGGTCTAAGGTCTTGGTCTATCTCAATTTGATTTACCAGTGGAACAGTTTGATTGGGTTTTCCCCTAGAAAGGGGTTTTAGCCCTGGCTGAGTGCCTACATCTGGTTTCGTTGATCTTCATGTTTTGATTTGATGATTGCTTGATGAAACAATATAAAAGAAGAACATGAAGAGAAGATAATAAGACTACAAGAATATCACATGTAATTATCCATATAAGAGAATCTTTCTGCCTTTCTGATTTTCTAACAGAGTGGACTCACTTAGTAACCAGGGCCCAAGTAGCCTAATCTGTTACATAAGTCGTCATGCTAGCATTCATTTATTACAATTCCTCCATGGGGTTATGGAATTTGAGAGAAGAAAGTAGAATAGGCGAGAGAAAAAGGGGAGAAATGCCCTGCTGGACCTCTTATGGTTTGAAAAATTTTCAAGTGCCTTTTGCATCAAGCCATGGTGTCTTCATACCTTGCTAGGTGGAACTTAGGAGGTAACACAACCCATCTCTGAAGCAATGGACATGACTACTCTAATGGATGCATATCTTTTGACAGGCGCATGTCTCTTCGTATTCCACTTCCTCTTATCGGAAGAACCCTCTTTCCATGAACCTCTCTTTGTACTTTTCGACACTGCCATCGATTACATGCTTTATTTTGAAGGCCCATTGAGAAGTCACCACTGATTTTCCCTCCGGCCTCAACACTATGTCCTGCACATCATTCCTCACGATGGAGCTATACTCCACCATGGCATTGCTCTAGACTTGCTTATTTGTATCCTCAAAAGTAGAATGCTTAGACTCATCGATGTTGCTCAAGAAGGCCAAATGACTGTAAAATTTCGCTGCTGGTCTACTCTACTTGAAACTATTTCTAGGTGCCTCTACATGCTCCTCAACATCTCTCAAGGTCTTCTCTGCCCATCTCGACATCCTCCTGGTAGAGCTTGAAGGAACATCTTGCTCCTCCTCCCGATCTATAAGTTATCCCTTGTAAATTTTCGTAGATGTTCTATGCTTAATGCAACTTCACTTTTATTCCCAATATCAAACAACAATGACATAAAAAAGAAAGTAAAATGCTGATAGAACATACCAATAGATCAATAGAAGACAAGCCAAAAATACACTTAACTTGATCAGCAAAATATATGTGTTGTGATGCATTACGGCGATCAACATGATGCTTCAACCAGGAAAGTCTCAATACGGTCAGCCAACCAAAACGTGTTACACAACCCTCTCGGACAACTCTATATCAGTCAACCCAAAGTCAACAAAAGTCAACACTGTCCCAGTCAACGGTCAACGCAAAAACAACAGTAGCAAAAGTCAACACAGCTAGGTCAAAGTCAACATCCAACCTCAATTTCTGTGCCAATAAATGTGGACTGCAGAAATTGGAAATTTGTGAGAGTTTGAGGTCAGTTTGACCATTCGTTGACCAAAGTCAACACTGGTCAAATCTATGCTGAAAACCCTAGGTCAAAACAAAAAATTCCTTTGCTGCGTTTTCCCATGTGTGAGAGAAGAAGAGCCTCCAAGGTGATCAAACCAATCAGATGAAGAGAGAGAATGTGTGATGAGTGATGGATGAAATGACCTCCAATGTTGACCTATATATATCCATCAACGAGGGTGTGTGTGACACATCTGTTGGGGCTTCAAGCCTACATTTCAATTTTGGCTGACCTTGCACATAAGTGGAATTAATTCAAAATAAATGTTCTGCTCATTGGATCAAAATGATCTTTAGATCGATCTTGCACCTCTCCGAAAGAGGAATCCAATAAAAATATTGGCATCTTCATCTGAGCATCACAACATGGAGTTTGAACCTAGTTGTCCAAAATTAACACTCCCTCTCAACTAGGGAGAACTCCATCCACCTGTGCCATCCAAACATTGTGCGTCATCCCGCCGTAACTTACTTTGCTGGCTTCTTTATTTCAGAACAAAAGGTAAGTCACAAAGACATCACTCCCAGTTGACAAATTCAGCTCAAAGGTCTGAAACCTCTATAGGACTCAAAGGAGTCACATACCAACCCGAAGTTGGTTTTCCTGGCCCAAAGTCAGTTGGAGGTCCGAAACCTCACTAGATTTGATCCCAGATCAAGTGGTTGGACACGTGCCATCCTAGACATAGAGAGTATGACAATCTTTGATTCGTCCATCGGTCTTTGCTACTGGTCTCTAGCTTTTCCCACCTTACTGGCCAAATGAGAGGTACTTCCCATAAGTTCGGGACTTAATGGGTAGGATGCATACGGGGCATAGATCATGAGAGGTGAACCATCTCAATATCATAACGGTGGGGTAGAAGCACACCAACAAGGTTCGGCAAGCCTAGCCATGTGGTTGCTTATAGCTCCAAGAAGCCCCCAGAGCCCCCTCGAGCTCCCAGAGCTCATCGTCCAACAGGACCCTCAGCATAGGGTCGTTCCATGATACCAAGATTGACACGGAAGGTTAGGAACTTGACCTTCCCCAAGGGCTTTGTGAGAATATCCGCGACCTGCTCATCAGTTCCTATATGATCGAGCCTTACGACGCCTCGCTGTACCACATCTCGGATAAAGTGGTACCTGATATCAATATGCTTGGATCGATCGTGGAACACGGGATTCTAGAACAACCGAATCCCACTCTGGTTATCATAGAGGATAACGGTGGTATCTAGCACATGCCCGAACAACTCACTATAGAGCTTTCGTAACCAAACTGCTTCACAACAGACCATACTCGCTACAATGTACTCGGCCTCAGCGGTGCCCAAAGCCATCGACTTCTGCTTCCTGCTCATCCATGATAACGAAGCAGACCCAACTGTGAAGCAACATCCATATGTGCTTTTGCGATCCACCACACTACCAACCCAATTGGCATAAGCATATCCATGGAGTGTCACGCTCCCAATAGTGTATCTTAGCCCATGGTTTATCGTGCCCTGAAGATATCTCAACAGATTCTTGGCACCAACCCAATGAATGTGATGAGGATCAACCATGTGTTGACTCAAAGTGTTCACTGCAAAACATACGTTTGGACGGGTGTTCACTAAAAACATCAGGGCCCTTATGAGTTGACGATACTCAGTAGGATTTGCTAGCACGGGCCCAGCAACGCTGCCACTCAACTTCTTAAAGTTGAGCTCCATCGGTGTCAACACGGACTTACAGTCCACTAGTCCAAATCTTTCCAACAACTTCACAATATACTTTCCTTGAGAAAGGAAAATCTCGCCAGGTCTCTGCCAGACCTCGAGACCTAGGAAGTAATGCATTAGTCCTTGGTCCTTCATCTCGAACTCAGAAGCGAGTTCCCTCTTACATTGATGAATGAGAGGGTCAACACTTGTCAGGAAGAGGTCATCCACATACAACACCAGAATGAGAGGCTTCTCTCTATCGACCTTGAAGTAACGGTTTGGATCAACATTACTACGAGTGAAGCCCAGCTTCATCATGTAGCTATTTATCCTCTCGTACCAAGCCCTGGGGGCTTGCTTCAACCCATAGAGGGCTTTCTTCAACCTACAAACATGGGTGTCTCGATCCTAGACTTCGAACCCCAGAGGTTGCTTCACATACACCTCTTCCTTTATCGCACCATGCAGAAATGCGGTCTTCACATCCATTTGATGAAGATTCCATCCTTGCGTAGCAGCAAGGGCTATGATAGATCGGATGGTGGTATATCGAGCCACAGGTGCAAATATATCATCATAGTCTACGCCTTCCTTTTGAGAGAAGCGTCGGGCAACGAATCTTGCCTTCAACTTTTTAGCACTACCATTAGATCCATGCTTGATCTTATAGAGCCATTTCAAGGTGACAATTGCTTTGTCCTCCGGTCTCGGAACCACATCCCAGACATCATTCTTTATAATGGACTCATATTCTTCGTGCATAGCATCCTTCCAGACTTGATGCTTTACGACTTATTCAAAGGATCCAGGCTCAGAATGTACGATTGTACTCATGGCTGCTAGATACCCTTGGTATCTATTCGGCTTCTTGCTTTCATGGAATGTCCCCCTTAGGGCCATATGATTCTCGACATCCTTGAGAGTGGCCCTGAGCCATGAGGGTCTTCTCTTCATTGAAGGAGGTGGATCAATAGGGTCCATCGGTCCTTCAACATCAGGCATCATCTCATCCTTCGGTTCTTCTTGATTTCCAGGCCTTACTTCATGATCTTCCTCAGAGTTCGGAAGATTGATTACTTTCTTGAGGGAAGCATCTTCATCAAAGGTAACATCATGGCATATCTCCACTTCTCTTTGACCAGGCACATAGACTCTATAAGCCTTTGAAGTTTCACTGTAGCCCAAAAACATTCCCTTCTTCCCAGAAGCATCCAGCTTGCTCCTCTTCTCTTTCGGCACATGAAAATAAACGAGACAACGAAAAACTGTAAAATGTGAGACATCAGGTTTCTAACCAGAGAAAACCTCTTCGGGACTTTTGGAGTCCAGAGTAGAATGCGGGCATCGATTTTATATGTACACAACAGTGTTCGCAGCTTCTCCCCACAGAAACTTCAGAAGAACTTGGTCACATAGCATGGCACGGGCAACTTCCACAATGGTCCTGTTCTTTCTTTCAGCAACACCATTTTGCTCAGGAGTATATATGATTGTGGTCTCCCTCTTGATGCTAGCTTCTCTGCAAAAGTTGTTGAATTTGTTCGTCTCATATTCGGTGCCATTATCGTTCCTCAGAATCTTGATCTTCTTCCCTGTTGAATTTTCCACCAAGGCTTTTAAAGTATGAAACCACCTGAAAGCCTCATCTTTCTTCTTCAAGAAGTATATCCAGGTTTTGCGAGAGAAGTCATCTATGAACGTCATATAATAAGAACATCCTCCCAAAGATGTCATGGGTAGCATACCAGACAAATCAGAATGTATCAATTGCAAGACATCAGATGTCTTTGTGACACTTGAGGGGAAAGGTCCCCTTGTATGCTTTCTTTTGGCACAACCCTGACATACACCTTCGTGATCATTCTTGAATTCAGGCATCCCTGTCATCACCTTCCTTGCTTCAAGAAGGGATTTGTAATGAAGGTGTCCAAACCTCCGATGCCATAGTTCAGTCTATCGGATAGTGTCACATGTCATCGCTCCTAGTGGACTTCCTCCAACCTGGTAGAGTGTATCAACTCTAAACCCAATCATGATAGCTTCCTTGAAGCTCTTCTTCCAGAAGTGCATTTTCCCATCAACGAATGTCACATTGAAACCTTTGTCTTGCATGGAGGAAATAGACACAAGGTTCTTCTTCAAATCAGGTACATATAGTACATCTTGCAAGCGGAGGACTTGACCTTGAGATAAGTGGAGGGTCACAGTCCCTATCCCTTTCACGGGATATGTGGCATTATCTCTAAGGATAATTTTCAGATTAACATCCTTCTCAACCATATCAAAAAGTGCTTCCTTAAACCCAGTGAGATGCTTTGAGGCACCACTATCAATTAACCAGATAACCATAGTGTCGGGTGGAGATGTAGCAGAGAGGGTAGATACAAGAATGAATTCCTTTCTTTTATCATCAACAACATTAGATTCCTCATACTTGAAATTTCTCGACCTTTTGAAAGGTTGCCCATTTCCATTGCGACTAGAGGGAGCCTTCCTCTTTCTTTTGAACCTGTTGTTCCTTTGATTTCCATTCCTATGGTTGTTGTTGTTGTCATCATCCCCATGGGAATCCTTCTTATTAGGGCATTCTCTAGCATAGTGGCCGGTCTTGTTACATGTGTAACATCTTCCTTTCTTTCCTTGGGCCCTTGCTCTTCCTTGTTTCCTCGGACCACCATTGTTTTTCTTATTAGCATGAGCAGTGAAGGCAACATTACCTTCATTTTCATATTCCTTCATTCTTGTCTCTTCTTGTACGCATCTCGATAATATTTCTTCAAGATCAGGTTTCACATTGTTATTGAGAATGGTAGTATCAAATACATGCCATTCGGAGGAGAGACCTCCAAGTGCGGTGAGGACCATTTTTCGATTGGCTATTGTCTCCCCAATGGCCAGAAGATTATTTATGATTTCGATCAACTTCAGAAAATAAGATTGAACGGATTCATCCCTTCCTTTCTTCAGATTCTTCAGTTGGTTCTTAAAGAAAAGGACTTGATTTGCATTGTTGGCCTTGAACATGTTGACCAACTTATCATACATCTCCTTGGATGTGCCCAGGTCAGAGATGTAGGTAACCAGACTCTTAAGAATTGAATCCCTGATCATCAACTTTGCTTTGATTTCCGCTTTCTTATATTTTGACTTGGTGGCAGCAGGTGCAGATGATGGAGGCTCTTGGATTTTACCCTGCACATAGTCCATGACATCTTGGTCTTCCAACATAAGATCCAAAGTCACCTTCCAGGCATGGAAGTCTTCCTTGCCAATCAACTTGTCATTAGCTTGGAAGCCATTATAGTTTGAGGTACCCATGCTCTTCTTTGGTGATTGCTACAAACTTGTGCTTTGTCTTCACCTCAGCTCTGATTCCATGTAAATTTTCGTAGATGTTATGTTCTATGCTTAATGCAACTTTACTTTTATTCCCAATATCAACTAGCAATCACATAAACAAGAGAGTAAAATGTTGATAGAACATACCAATAGATCGACAAAAGACAAGACAAAAATACACTTAACTTGATCAGCAAAATATATGTGTTATGGTGCGTTACGGCGGTCAACAGGATGCTTCAACCAACAAAGTCTTGATATGGTCAGCCAACCGGAATGTGTCACACAACACTCTCGGACAACTCTATATCAGTCAACCCAAAGTCAACAAAAGTCAATGCTGTCCCAGTCAACGGTCAACGCAAAACAATAGTAGCAAAAGTAAACACAACTAGGTCAAAGTCAACGTCTAGCCTCGATTTCTGTGCCAATAAATGCAGACTGCGGAAATCAGAAATTTGGGAGAATTTGAGGCCAATTTGACCATGCATTGACCAGAGTCAATGCTGGTCAAATCTAGGCTGAAAACCCTAGGTCAAAACAGAAAATTCCTTTGCTGCATTTTCCCACGTGTCAGAGAAGAAGAACCTCCAAGGTGATCGAACCAATCAGATGAAGAGAGAATGTGTGATGAGTGATGGATGAAAATGACCTCCAACGTTGACCTATATATATCCATCAGTGAGGGTGTGTGTGACACATCTGTTGGGGCTTCAAGCCTACATTTCAATTCTGGCTGACCTTGCACATAAGTGGAATTAATTCAAAATAAATGTTCTGCTCATCAGATTAAGATGATCTTTAGATTGATCTTGCACCTCTCCGAAAGAGGAATCCAATAAAAATATTGGCATCTTCATCTGAGCATCACAACATAGAGTTTGGACCTAGTTGTCCAAAATTAACATCCATGCTATTGGTCCATGCTCAACCTTAGGAGCCCCTTGCTGGCTCTCTCTCATGAGACCTCCTAAAGGTCCCATCCTCATCGAATTTAACATCTCGACTAATGATAACTCTTTGCTGTCTTGGAATGTAGACTTAGTAGGCCTTTGAGACCTCGTTGTAGCCCACAAATATGCCCCTTTTTGATAAGGGCTCTATCTTAGTCCTTTTCTTCGTAGGAGTGTGAACATAATCTGGGCTACCAAAGATGCGAAGATGACTTACTACATACTTGGGATTATCACCAAGCTCTACATGTATATCTCTAGTCTCCTTGGTCATGTTGGTGGAAATGTCTCGAGATCTTGTCATGTGACGAGACACTCCACTCACCACAAACTAGACACCTCTTGTGACAGTTCCATAAAGGAATGACACCAAGGCAAAGTTCTTCTTGAACTTTTTAGCCAAGTCGTCCATCTGTGTAGTGGCTATCGTGGTTATCTTTCCCTTGCCCTTCTACTTGTTTGGAAACTGACTGGAGAAATGGCTGAACTTGTGACATGCAAAGCACTTGACTTTGCTCATGTCCTTCTCCATTTTACCTTGTGAAGATCCACCTCCAGTTTGGTTCTGCTTGGCCTTCCCTCTTCCTTTTTTCACTTTTGCAGCAAGAGAAATCTCCTCTTTCTTCTCACTACTCCTTCGTTATCCTCCGGTTAATGAATTCTCCCAGATCTCCTTTTGAATGAAATCATCCCTCTACTGAATCCAATCAGGAAGTTGTTGCTTAGATAGGATTCCATCCACAGAGATGGTCCAATGCTTGGTGCATTCTTTCAGAGCTACCTTCACAATATTTGAATTATTCACAGCCTCCCCAACAACTGAAAGCTCATCATCGGTCTACTAGATCCTTGCGACGTGAAATGTTACAATCTCCGATTTGTTCATCCTAAAGTTGTTTAATTTTTCATGCGACACCATCTTTCCTATTTTCGTTTGTGCTTTGATAAACACTGGTTAGTGTTACCCACATCTGATGTGCTGTGTTCGTCCCTGATATGTGAGGAATTATGTGATCCCTCACACCATCCAAAATTATACTCATCGCTTTCACATCCTTCTGATTGTCCTCGGCTGCTTGGTTTGGATCCGAAGGAACCTAGATATATGTGTTCACAAAATTCCACAATCCATTCATTTTTAAATCTATGGTTATCCGCTCCTTCCAGCTACTGAAGTTAGAGGCCCCATCTAACTTGTCTTCATATTGCAAACTAATCAGTGATACCATCTCACAAATCAACCTTGGCCAAAAAAACCCAGGTGCAAAATTAAAAATAATTCTGTTGCCATAAAAAGAAGAAAATTGTTGCTGCAAACCCTAGTGATCTCGTATATTTCTTTCATAGTTTTCTAGAGCTCTAATACCATGTAATACCAACCCAAATTTATTTTCTTGCATTAATTATTTATTCCCGGAAGTTTATTTTATTATCCAAATAAATTCTGAATTGTTGATAAAATAAAGTCACTGGTATTTTAACTTTCGAATAGTTAAATGTGTACTGGAAATAACAGAGAGAGATCAATCACATATTACAACATATAAACAGCAAGGACAATTCTCCTTCATTTATTAATATCAGGAAATCAGGCTTTCGATCCACAGAGAAATTACAAGGAAATATGCATTGACTGGAACCTATAACTCGGCCCCATTGGAAGAATTCGGCCTGGAGGATTCGGCCCACCTTTTCACTAGCAACTCAGCCCTGCGCTTTCCCCTCGCGTAGCCTCTGCTGCTACAGGAAATTCGGCCCTTGCAAATTGGCCTCCCCAATAAATTAACCTCTATCTCGCTTCAGCAATTCGTCCTCCTGGAAATCGCTCGACTCAACCTGCAGTCTTCCTCTGCTGTTACAGTCTAGCTGAGGCTCTCACTTTAGAGAAAATTGCTTTTTCATCTTGTGTTGTGTCTTCACCTCTCCCTTAGGCTTTTTTTATAATCTTCATTAAGCCCAAATCCCTAACCTTAATCTTCCTTCTAGAAGATATAGGAGATCAACGGTTGAGATCATTTTTGTCACTTAAATAATTGAATTATTTATCCTTAGAAATTTTCTGGATAGTCCACAATAATTAATAGACTTCAATTACTGTACTTTTCCTACGTTAGATTTAGGAAAGAAGACATAAATCACTTACTCCAAGCAAGCACCTAAAGAGGCAATACATCATCTTCTACATGCTAAGACACCAAACCTATGAAGTAAACCTTCCGAAGCTACCATAAGCTTCATCACATAGAGCATCGACCATCAGCAAAAAAAAATGATACATCACACAGGATTCATATAGACCTGCATACATAACTGTCCCAGCCATATATCCCTGAATATACTTGGCAGCCCAGTATAAACAGCAGTATAAAAAGTTCATGGTATCACTACCATAACGTAGGAGTCCTATTACAATAATACAGACTTATATTATCACTGCAGTATTATTAAAATAGTTTTATACTTGCTTTACGCTAATGTTTATGTTAAATGTTTCAATGGGCATGTGCCTTTTTGTAGAAACTGAGTTTTGTGTCTAATTTGGAATACAATTTCCAAAATTGTCCCATGTGAACTCAAAATTGTTAGCTTAGGTTTGTGTGTAAGTCGTGCATGTGCTGTGACTTGTGAAGTGCCATTGCTAATGTTTTGATTAGAATCATTTGTTCTGTAGGCTTGTCAATCGATGGGGATTCACAAGGAATAAATCGCATCCGGGAAGCTCTTTATGCTCATATGTGGCCTGGCATGGTGATAAAGTCACAAAGCAAATTGGCTGGCATACCTGTATCACCAAAGGAGGGTGAGTATTCTTTTCCTATTTTCTAGAGTCAGTGCAGTCCTATTATTATTGGATTGCCATGTGAGGATTGACCAGTTTCAGTTCAGGAATGATAAATATCTCTCTGACAATCTGACACCAATTGCAGAATTTTCTGATGATGATTCTGAATATGAAATTGAATATGAGCTCCTATCTAATGGCTCAGCTGAACCTTGGGATGGGGCAGAGGATCCTTGGGTAGCTGTTAATAATGGTACACAAGATATTCATGCAACAGATGAAAGAGAAAATATACAAGAGTCTCAGAATGTACATGTTGAGCAGCCTAGCAACATTCAAGTCCAAAAGCAGAATGCATGCACTTCATTTCTGCAAGGAAATGGGTCAGTTTCTCAAACTCCTGTGTTGTCAGTACATGATGAGGACCATGCAGAAGCAACCACATCATTGGTTTCAAGCATGATAGAACAAGGTGAGTTGGAAGAAAGAACTGAATGCAGTCTAGAAGATGCTGAAAATAGAGAAAGGAGGGAACATGCCTTTGATGACTTAGAACAATTGATGCTTGAAATGGCACGCATGCGTGAAAACTTGAGATTGATGCCAGACTCCCTCAGGAAGGAGATGGCTGGCAGACTAGCCATGAAAATGGCTTCTGTTTTTTCAGATGATGAAGAAAATGAAGATTTGACTTGAAGGTACGTTATTCTTGTATTTTTGTGGTTATGAATTGGAATTTCAGTTCAAACATTGGAAACAAATCATAGGGAAAAAGTGAGGAAATGCAGATGTACTTAAATATGTCACACGTCACTTTTTCATTATGCTTCAAACTGGAAGTACTAATTGCTTCTTATTTTTTCCTCACTTGTCCATGTTCTAAACTTCTATAGCACATTATGTTTTGCTTGTATGTAAGTGGATATATACGGATATTCACAAGTATTACATTTCATTTCTTTTCGGACAGGGATCCATTATAATGTGCAACTATAATAATTTTTTTCACCAGATGCCCGTACAGGCTGTAATTGTGTATTAAACACATTTCGTGTTAAGTGCTGCTTTCGATCATGGGAGATGCACACAGTAACATTCCATGTACATGGGTTTGTATTGGGTATTATTGATATCTAGTGAACATCTTTTCCTAATAAAATTCTATAAATATGATGCACATATTATGAAGATGGGTAACTGATTTCTACCACTATAACACTGAAATAATGTGTTATTCTTCTCATCTGATGTGATAAGGACCATTGATAACAGCGGTTGTATTTGAGGAATTTGGCAAAAATGTGTTCTGTGAGAATCTTGAGTATAGAATATATGCATGGTTCGGCACAAGTAGGGGATGGAAGTAAATTGCTCGTGTCTAAATTATGCTGTTAATGTTTTTCTAAGAGGGCCATTTGGAAGAAAAAGAACGATTTTTATTTTTATTTTTATAATCTTTGTTCAAGTTGCAGGATTTTATGGCAAATCTTGTGTTATGTAATTCTACAGTTAGTTCTGAGCAGGCTGGGTTTTCTGTTAAGCTTATTTATTGTAAAGAAATTTGAGTAGAGTACACCCAGAAGAGGAAGGTGTGAACACCACGGAAAAGTTGCTCTTTTGAAGAGGTGTTTTCGATCGAATGAATGAAAGAAATTTTAACGTTCACGAGACTAAAAATAGTCTATGGGACCACCAGCCTCCCTGCTTTCCACCTTTTGCAATTCAATCATTTTCTTACTCAAATTAGTGATGAGCTGACCCAACCTTCTAAGAGTCCCCAAATTGAAAAGACAACGCCAAGGAACCGATGTTAACATACTGCTGTAACTGTCTCTGATGTTTTTGAAAGCATCACATTCCAAAATAAAATGTTTTTCTGATTCCACTGCCCCAGAAGTGCAAAAAGTACACACCCATTCTTCCCAAGCTTCTTTAGGTCTTTTCCACTGACCCGTTTCGCACCGAAGTTGATGCGAGTTTGTTCTTAATTGAGCAATAAGAATCTTTGCTCTCCATGGAATGCTAGCTCCAATGTACTCTTTTTTTTGGAGATCACAAGTGGGCTTGAATTCCTGAACATAGTACATCTTTCTACCCAACTCTTTTCCCCATATATGCTTGCAGAACTTCTCCATGATAAAATTCTTTAACTCCTTGCTATTTGTGGGACAGGCATTGATGTAGATATTCCATTTTTGCATCCATTTGTTGTTTTGTCTCATCCATGATTTTTTTTTACTCGTGTCTTCGTTGAAGATAACTTTAGGCCATCTACCTACTCACATCTGCTCAATTTTTTTAGGTACCTTATGAGACGTACCATAGCAATCGCTTCGATGGGAGCTGCTCCTGTTTCACTCAACATTATCTTATAAGGAACAAAACTTTTTATTTTGAACTTGCTCATGATCAAGCATTTTTGGATTTTCTCAATTTGCTTCCAAGCAAATATATGATTGAATACTAAACTTCATGGGAGGTACCTTATGCAAGATAGAAGTCACTCAAAAATGCTTGGAGACTAATGCGCATATTGGTTTGTGTTCATCAATCTCATGAATGTGAAAGTTCTTTGAAGTTTTATCTTGTAGCACATGCCATCTGCCAGGATAGTATTTTATATATTTGTATACCTGTCAACTTGTAATTTCACGTGTCATTCATCAAGTTGTCTTTTGCTAGATTCATAACAGCTTCCCTGTATTGGAATTAGAAAAGTGGCCTAGATAACAAGTAGTTATCTAAGGATGTCTTTCTTTCACACTGTATATTTAATTCAGCTCATTTCTTTTTGAAAGTCTTTTCCTACTATTGTTATTTTGCTTGTAAATGATGTTTCTACATGGTATATGGTATATATTACTTGGTAACATTCACTTGTTTTGGAGCCCATTTCCAATTTTCCTCTCGAGGATGCTCTACCTTAACATGCAGGAATAAAGATAAATTATAGTTTTGTCGGCAGTTCGTTAACTTTTTAAACATTGTTTTTCTCATAACCTATCTATTTCAGCGATTCAGAAGCAATGAACTATGAGACTTGCACAGTGCAATAACGGTGATATTTTGATGTGATATACATCCTAAACAATATAGGTGTTGAAACTTTCGAGATCGAATCATGTAGGAATTTGGATGTGATATATATCCAAAACAACCTGGAATTGTTTTGAACTTTAAAGATCAAAGCATGTCACTGGAAAGTGGTGTGTGTTAGTCGTAAGGTATTTCATTTTAGTCGGGGAATGTTGCATGAAGCTAAAGTTCACCATATTTGTGAATAACTGTTGCATGTAAGTGGAAGTCATTGCATATTAGTGTATGGGGTTGGGAGCAAAGATGAAAAAATCGCGATTTTTTGAAATTATCGCGATTTTTTCGGGCTGCCGATTATATCGGCGATAATTTCGACGATTTTTTGAAATTATCGTTAGCGCGATATTATCGCGATAATTACGAAAAAATCGCGATTATTTTGGTAAAAATCGTGGGCCCATCAAATAGCAACCCTATAAGTTCAAAAATTGATTTTTTTTTTTGTCATTTTTGCAGCCCTCTCATTTTCCTGACACACCCTGTTGGCAGTTCATGGTAATGTTAAATTCTTAAAGTAAAAGGATGAAAATGAAAAATAAAGGAACCTTTTACTTAAATTTTTAACATTACCATGAAATGACTCAGGATGTTTAAGAGTGGTTTCGACCTCATTGGATTTCATATGGAGAAACTAGAATTTTAGATTTCACTCAAAATTCAGCAGAATTAATGGTTTTCAGGGTTTCATGGTTTGGGGATTTGCATTGTTTCCATTTGATTCTATTATGTGTAAGGGTATGAGATTGGCATTTGATCAAGAGTATGAAGTCCCTTAAGAACCTTGATGTTGGTGGCATTGATTGTTGAACTTTGTTGATGTTGGTGGTATTGATTGTTGAACTCCCCTACTGTGGCCTTAACAAGAATGTACCCTTCACTCAAAGGAAAACAACTGGTTAGGCATGTTAATATTTTTCTACCGCATTTTAAGGTTGAGCAATCCAAGTCTGAAGACTTTGAGCTAGATGATGTTTATGTATCTCTTGTTGATGATCCCATTTCTAGTAGCGATGAATCAATGATGAGTTTCATGAGGAGGAGGAGAAGGAGCAACAATAGGAGGAGGAGGAGCAACAATAGGAGGAGATGACACCACCTACCCCTGCTATCGGTAGAGGACGTGGTCTACCTCCTTTAGCTCCTAGTGCTTCAGGATCTGGAGCACAACAGAGTCCATTGCCAGCCCCGCCAACTTCTTCGTCTAGAGGGAAAGTTGTTACATTTTCTCGCAAGAGGGGCAGAGGAAATCAGTAGTATAGGTTATTTGGTGCATTCCTTTGTATATAACATTATAATTTATGACTCGTGATATGAGATACATTATTATATTTTTTGTTGATATTTTGAGGTTGAGTTGAGACTCAAGACTTAGTATTCAGGACAGGATTCAGTTTTATGTGTGATGAAGCACTAGACATGATATTACACATCTTATATATTAGTTTTTTTTTCATATTTATGTGTCAATGCATTTATTTTATGCTGTAGATGCTTTAGATATTAAAAAAATTGAAAAAAAATGAATATTTTTGTATGTGCCGATTTTTTCCTGATAATTACGATTTTTTCCCGATAATTGCGATTTTTTCCGATTTTTTCCCCTCGGCGATAATATCCCGATAGCGATTTTTTCATCTTTGGTTGGGAGTATTCATGCCTTTGTTATGATTGCATGTTATCCACAAGTGTTGCATTTTACTTGAGAAGCATTTCATGCATTTAAAAGTGTTGCATTCTAGTTAAGAAACATTGCATGTGAGCCGTCTCCATGATTGAAGTGCCACCACTCCATCTTGCTCTTCATGCATACCTACTCCCAAGTTTTTTTGGGCCAGCTGAAATCATTTAATTTATTTGAGTTCTCTTCTGGAAATTTTTAACAATATGAATAACTGTGGAAATCTCTAATCACCTGTATGTTAAATATGTCTTATATTTTCCAAAGAAAAAAAAGTTAAAGAAAGATGTTTTCATCTCAAAGGTCAATTAAGGTTTTTTCTGCTTTATTGGGTCTCATCAGGGGTCAGTTTAGATTTAGAACTAATTAAAGGGTTGTATGCGTCAAAGTGGTGGCCATACCTTTTAATAAATGACAAGTAGGGATGAACCATCAAGATTAAAGTGTTTGAAATTCAATTTCAAAAGATGCTTGGTTAACTTTTCATACCGGGATCATGATGCTTGTTTTAGGCCATATAAAGATTTGGTGAGTTTATGTACTTTCTATTCGTGTCTCTGTTGAGAAATCTAGAGGCAACTATATTAGGTGATTTCTCTCCCTTTGATAACTGCTTGTGATATATTTATACTTACCTTGATTAGTTTCTTCTTTCAATTGATTATTATTAGTGTTGTCTTCATCAAACAACTAACAAACCATAAAGAACAATAAGACACGAGGACATAGAATATAAGCAATCAACCAGGGCAAAAATCTCTCAAATTAAGAGGAAAACTCACAAGAATTCTTCTCTTATAGAACTTCAATTGACTAATTCCAAGACCTATGACCCTTGACCAAGACCCTCCAAGACCAAGTCAAATATTTCATGCTTTCCAGCAACCTTGGCCTCAACAACTTTTGCAATTTCGATCCCCAATAGATTCTTCTACAATTTTGACCTGCCCATCAAATTATTCTGCAACTTCGACCTGCCCAACAAATTCTTCTGCAACTTTGACCTCCCCAGCAAAATCCTCAGTAGATTCTTCTGCAATTTTGACCTGCCCAACATATTCTTCTGTAGAAACCCTAGGTGACACGTGTGAGAGAATGATAGTAACCTAGTCCTTCTTTTCTTCTTCGTTAGAGATTGGACCCTCTCCTTATCAACTCGGATTGCAAGATAGATTTTCTTTGACACAAAACTCAACCTTCTTGAAGTGACTGCAACTCGATTTCTTAGTGCTGCAAGATGATACCCTAACCTTCGCACGTGTGGAGAATATAGCCCAAAACCAAATTAGAAAACTTGTATTTATTGTCTTCTTCTAGTCTCTCTCTTCTTTGCACTTCTTTCTCTCCCTTGTACAAATTGGTGAGTGAATGTGTCTCTTCCAAGTGAGGTTAAAGTCTCCTTTATGTAGGTCTTCCACTAACTCGAATTGCACCTTTTAGGCCGACTTGTCCATGTGTGTAGGCCGACTTGATCTTTGCACCATGATAAGGTCTTGGAGGGTCTTTTGACTCTAGTTTTACTCAAATAATTTTTCTTTGCAATGTGTAACATTCCTAAATGGGTCTTCAATACATGACAATGACCCAATAGACTTTATGACAAACCTAGAAACACTCAATGGGTGCTTGACCTAAAAAAAAAAAATCTACTTGAGCATGAAACCCATGGCTCAAGAACAATAATAAATTTATTTTTCTCTTTACATTTAATACATAAAGTCATGATTACATATGTCATTATGAAGACTGAACCTAGTTACATATTTCAACATTCCCTCTTAACTAGGGAGGTATTCATAATCCATACAAGGTACTTGGACATTCTTGATTTGAAGAATTCTCATAAGAAGAGTCGGATTGGTAAGCCATCTATTTGCATTATGTCAACCAACATTATCATATAGCAAGGCCTTGACCAACAACTTTATCTCTCCACAAGATCAAAGCACAATGTTGGTGATACCAATGATTGATAAAAACCATCAACACCGTCTCTCAAGGCACATACCCCACTCGGGTGTTCATAGAATATGTCATTCCAGGACTATTATTGTCTTGGATTCCTATTCCTCAAAGAATACCGATCCTCTTCAACTACTCTCATCTTGGATGACCTACCACATCCTCAAAGAGTATCGAATGCTAGATGCTTACCCAATCCTCCATTCTCTCTTCACAATACGAGGACAAGAATGATGTGTCTATCTCTCCCTTTCAACTAGGGAAGATATACTAATTCATATAAAGGAATGTACCCAAGCTTTTTCTTCATACAACTACCTCTCCCAAGTCACATTTTTCTCTAGGATCTTCCATCTAATCACATGTGTGCTAGTTGCAGGTGACATCTACAACTATTTTTTCGGTAGTCTTGTATCAACCCATCCAAATGTTGTTCAAAAGTAAAAAATGAACATCAAATCTAAGTTACCTTTTGTGACAGCCTTTCATCATGACATCTGCTTGCTTGCAACATCAACATCCGACACATTCATAAACACATCTCCAAGACTTTCAATGTCAAGGGTCTCTTTTTCTTTATAGACCTTATCAGGGTCTTCCTGTTTTCTATATGGAGATGTCATGGCCAATTCTTTTAGTTATCGGATGTTGATATCTTTTTCTACAGGATCATAGTTGCATCTTTCATGATCTTTTTCTTTCTTCACATATTGCTTGCCAGGAACTTCCATCCATAGTTCCTTCATTTTTGTCAACCACCCAATATTCCACATGAGGACATGTTATGTTGATTTCATCTTTTCAATATGTGAACCTAGTCTTCATGCATCTTTTCAAAGAAAAAGGTCCCTTTTTCTTCGATCATGCTTATGATGTAGAGCATTTACCCATGCAACCATATGACGACATGCATACATACCTCTTTCCTTCTTTTGTCATTTAGGCTTCCTACAACAATTTCCTTTCCTTGATTGAGAGTTTCTTCAACCATCTTCACATGCTGCACTTCTTTGTCATCATACCATCATTCTTCCAAACAATGAATTCCATACAAGGTGGAATTCTTAGCGAGACACTTGCTTATTCCAAGAGAGGTGAACCTTCTAATGAAGATTCCAATTAGGACCTTGATTATACTCATCCTGCAAATGCCCCTTGCTAATGATGTATGATGAACTCTACACTGGATGACTTTTTTCTACCCATAAGTACTACGTATGCTTTCAATGAGGTTACCAAGAGCTACTTCCTTCTTATGATGACTGCTATAGACTTATACTTCAACTATATTTCAAGCTTCTTATAATGATGTCATGAGCTCTTCGCTTCAATAATATGCTATTGTGATGCTATCCTATCATTCTTATAATTCTTTCTATCATGACAACTATCTTTCATGAGAACTGAAAAAGAACACAATGAAGGAGATTATCTTAGAGGTAGTAGAGATCTCTTACTTCTTCCTTCTTTGATTTCCTCTTTTCAACTTCTTCCACTTCTTCGGTAACATGGACTTCTTCCCTTCCTCTTTTGTTGTTGTCTTTCTTGAGTTTAAGACAATTTCTCTTGTAGTTCCCATATTCATGACAACCATAACATTGGATCTTTGACATATCCTTCTTGTTCTTTTTCTAAGGAACAAAACCTTCCAAACTTTCCTTTCCTCCTAGCCATGGCAATAAATACTTGAACTTGCTCATTTGATCCTACATCGCTTTTTTCCTTCAACTTGGTTTCTTCAATTTTACACAAAGACCAAAGTTCACTGAATGGGGTATTGTCTTTCTTTCCATAGCTGCTTGATGTAAAGTTGCCCCATTCCTTTGGTAGTGCATTGAGCACTATGGTGGTCATTTCTTTGTCATACATTGTTTCTCCCAACTCTTGTAGTTGGCCTCTTATTTATGATACCTCATAAAGTACGAGGCTATTCCATCTTCCTTTGAGATCTTCATTTTTATACCTCGTTTCTCAAAGATATCACTTCTCCAATAGTACTTACGAAGAACAATTCTACTAGCTTCTCATATATTTCTTTTGATGTATCCAATTTTGTAACATATGGTATGAGGGGATCCTTGGTGGATTCTATAAGGATCCTTTGAGCCCTAATTTCTCCTTTCATATACTTAGCTAGGGCTTGAGCTTCTTCTTTTGGAGGTTTAGTGATTAAGCTCTTAACATGTTCAATGACTTCATTTTCTATGAGGATCAAATTTGTCCTCTTCTTCCATGCAAGAAAGTTTGATGACCCAACCAATTTGTTGTTTTCCTTGCAAAACAAAGTCATTTTGATAGAAGATTCAATCATAAATATAAGGGTACTTACTTGACAAGCGAAGATGTTGCTTGATGACAATATCTTCAACTTGATTTTTGATGATGATGTTGATAATATAAGATGTCTTCTTGATGAATGTGTCTTCCTTCAAAAGTGATCCTTCAAAGAGAGGGAGATCACCTTGATTCCTTTATGATGATGACAACGCCTCTTCTTGCTTCCCTTAGATGTAGGGACTTCCAAGATGCTTCAATGAGTAGTCCTTCTTTAAGTGGAGGTAGGATCTTGTAGATATTTTCTTTGTGACGAAGATGTGAACTTCTCAAGAATGCTTGAACTGTATAACCCTTCTTTGGATGAGCTAGGGTTTTGAGGTCTTCTTTCTTCGAGATGTGATGATCCTTGAGATGAATGGTACTTCTTGATGGTTGATGCTCTTGATTATCTTCTTGTGCTTCGGCCTTTGAGTGTCCTTTACGTTGCCTTTCCTTGTCTTGTTACCTTAGCTCTGAAACCATGTTGAGAAATCTAGGGGCAATTAGATTAGGTGATTTCTCTTCCTTTGATAACTACTTGTGATATATTTTTACTTAAAAATTGATTAGCTTCTTCTTTCAATTGATTATTATTAGTGTTCTCTTCAGAAAAAAATTACCAAACCATATAGAACAATAAGAGAAGAGGACACAAAATATAGGCGATCAACTATGGCCAAAACCTCTCCAACTGAGAGGAAAACCCAAAATAATTCTCTTCTTATAGAACTTCAATTGATGAATTCCAAGACCTATGACCTTGACCAAGACCCTCCGAGACCAAGTCAAATCTTTCCTTCTTTCTAGCAACCTTGGTCTCAACAACTTTTGTAATTTCGATCCCTAGTAGATTCTTCTGCAATTTCGACCTGCCGAACAAATTCTTTTGCAACTTCGACCTGACCAACAAATTCTTCTGCAACTTCGACTTGCCCAACAAAATACCTAGTAGATTCTTCTACAATTTTGACCTGCCCAACAAATTCTTCTGCAAAAACCCTAGGCGACACTTGTGAAAGAATGATGATAACCTAGTCATTTTCTTCTTCGATAGAGATGAGACCTTCTCCTTATCAAATCGACTTGCAAGATGGATTTTCTTTGACCCAAAACTCAACCTTCTTCTACTGTTGCAAGATGATGCCTTAACCTTCGCACATGTGGAGAATATAGCCCAGAAACAAATAAAAAAACTCATTTTTCTTGTCTTCTTCTAGTCTCTCTCTTCTTCACACTTCTTGCTCTCCCTTGTATGAATTGGTGAGTGAACGTGTCTTTTCCAAGTGAGGTCGAAGTCTCCTCTATATAGGTCTTCCACTTGGGTCGAATTACACCTTTTAGGCTGACTTGTCCATGTGTGTAGGCTGACTTGACCTTTGCACCATGACAAGGTCTTGAAGGGTCTTTTGACTCTTTTTTTACTCAGGTTGACTTGTCCATGTGTGTACGCTGGCTTGACCTTTGCACCATGACAAGGTCTTGGAGGGTCTTTTGACTCTATTTTTACTCAAATAAATCTTCTTTACAATGTGTAACATGCCCAAATGCGTGTTCAACACATGACAATGACTCAATAGACTTTATGACAAACCTAGAAGCTCTCAATGAGTGCTTGACCTAAAAAATAAATTTCCCTAGCACATGAAACCCATGCCTCAAGAAAATAATAAATTTATTTTTCTCTTTTCATTAGATACATAAAATCATGATTACATATGTCGTTATGAAGAACAAACCTAGTTACACATTTCAACAGTTTCTTCACAATAACGTCTTCAACGCAAGACATGAAGACATTTTGTTTCAGGTCTCCATTCAGGAAAGTAGTCTTCAAATCCATTTGATAAAATTTCTATCCCTTCTAAGCTACCAAGGAAAAGAGAGACAAATGGGTGACCCTTTTTGCCGTGGGGGAGAGAGTCTCCTCATAATCAATACCTTCTTTCTGTACAAATCCTTGTGCTATGAGCCTTGCTTTGTGCTTGTCAAGTGAGCCATATTATTTGTGTTGAACTCGCAAAGAAGGTGAAATAGACGTTGTGGTTAACACCCTTTGTATTTAAGTGCAAATTATAATCACAAATAGTTGAAAAGAAACGATTTCAATGATATGAATGCCAAGCTTCGTTGAAAATAACTTCCACAATTTGAGCAATACAATTGGAGGAAAGCCTTCTAAACTTGCGTTGGTGGAAGAATATGTACCTTTTCCCCTAAAGTGAACATAGTTATCA
This sequence comes from Pinus albicaulis, assembly GCA_034641835.2. Taxonomy (NCBI): domain Eukaryota; kingdom Viridiplantae; phylum Streptophyta; class Pinopsida; order Pinales; family Pinaceae; genus Pinus; species Pinus albicaulis. The sequence continues at coordinate 882,391,185 of CM076583.1, read as the reverse complement.
GCTTAAGGAGAATGGACTTCAAAGAGAACACGAGCATTAAAACTCATGTTTTTGGGTCAAAAACATAAAAAACAACCATTGAATAAAAAAATGGTGCTACTATTGACCCATATTTTTGGTTCACAAGGAGGAAGGGATTAAAATTGTAACTTGTTTGAAATCATTGTTTTGACCACTTATACTATTTTCACCAAATACTTTAAAATTGACCTTTAAATAAAAGTGATGTTTTCAGTAGCACATTTATTCATTTACTTTTTTTGTTAAAATTATTGCTTGATTGAAACTGGTGCCATTATAAATAAAAGCATTAAAGTCAACTTCTTAATCCAAAAGCTATGTTACTTATTTTATTTTGGGTTTAAAATTCCAATTTGTTTGAAATCATGGTTTCTAAATGGGTATCAATACCATTATAAACAAAAACTTAAAAAATGAACATGATTGCAAATAAAATCATAGAAAAAAGTTGATTAGAAAAAAAAAGTAAAATAGACAAAAACACTTTATATATTTAAAAATATGTTGGATTCACAATTACTTTGAGAGGGGTGTGGGTGGGGTAAATCATTCTAATGCCAAATTTTACTTATTTCATTATTCAAACACTATAAAACATCATTCTCACAATCTAAACAATAACACAAGATATATGTGGAAACCCTTACATGAGAAAACCACAAAATTTATTTATATGAAAGATATTGATGGCACCAACCTACTATTACATTAATTTTTAGGCACTAACTATCATAGACACCAATCCCCTCAACTAGTTTGCATGTACCAATGTATAGGAGACACCAATCCCCTTGCTGCTTTGTGAGCACCAAAAACACCAATCCCCTCGCTACTTTGTGGGCACCAAAAAGAGACACCAATCCCCTTGTTGCATTGTAACAACAACTTATAAGAGACACTAATAACCTAAATTGATCTAAATCAACTCTACAATTTGCTCTTCTCTTCACAACTCAGCAAGGAAATTTCCTTGCACTGGTCTACTTACTTTTTTGAACTCTATTCTTTATATATTTGCAATTTTTCTTGAACTGATATGCTTGCTTCTCTAAACTTTATTCTTTACAATGGTCACTGGACTGTATATTGACTGTCGTGTAATGGCCCATTTTGCTATCTTGTTTTCTATCTCTGTCCATGTGTTATTTAACAAGGTGCTTCCTTCAACCCTGATTCAACCCTTCATGCTTACAATTGAGCGCTTATGGTGCAACTCCCTTCAATTCAACCACATGAATAAGATATAAGCTTTTAGAACTCTCGGCGCTGTCGAGAACCCTTCATGCTTACAATTGAGCGCTTATAGTGCAACTCCCTTCAATTCAACCAGATGAATAAGATATAAGCTTTTAGAACTCTCGGCTGTCGAGTGTTCAATACAGTGGACCATGTGAACCCCAAAATTTTAAAACCTATATAGTGGACCATGTGAACCCCAAAATTTTAAAACCTTTGCGCTTAGGCGCTAAACTACCAAAAGATTCAGAACCTTGTGCTATGACCTAGTGCTTCAACTCATAAAATATCTACAGACCGGAAGATTAATAATATAACACTTGTCTTATCGGTTGTATGGACCGCCGGAGGGTGAACGCCTTAGGAGCAACAATATTGAGATCGAGTTATATTGAATGAATACTTTATAAACATATCGATATGTATAAGTTCATGTATTGACGATATCTACTAGCAAAAGCTTTTGTTGAGAGGTTTAGTTAGTTGATTGCAATGTTCACCTGAGCACTGGAAATTCATCAAAATAATTAACAATGGATTTGTTTGAAATATAGCCTAGGTCGGGGAAGAACCTTACATGAAATTGTGATACGAAAAGTCCGAGGCGTGGTGGAGCAACCTCAGAATATTGGCACGTAGGAAGAAATAACAAAGAGTTTTGTTGCAAAATTCAGAGGCCCAGATTGAAACCTTGGACACTGGATGTCGAGGGCCTTAAGCCTTGGTTGCTACACCTTAGCCCTACGTGACTTGGAGTAGAGACCAGGGGCTGATGATATTAGATATTGGAGAAATAAAAGGTCTCGTGGTAATTAGAAAGGTCGATACGATGATATGCCACGACCCTTAAGCCCATGGGTGCTATGGTTAAGCACCTAGTGACTAGGGGATGAGACCAAGAGTTAAGGTGGTCCGAAAGCAAGCAATGAAATTGTGTAGTATAAATGATTTTGAGGTTTTCAAAAAATTTGACTTTCTAAAATTTTTGTACCTTTATTGGAAATACTAAGAGGGGGTAAGAGGGGGTGAGTGGATCAATATTTTTCTTAACTTTAATTAATTTTGAACTTTCGGAGCACTAAATATCAGATAAACAACATCACATCACATCACATGAAAAATACACAAGAAATTTTATGTGGAAACCAAATGCAGGAGAAAACCACGTAATGCTTTCTAATATATTTGATGAGTACAATAATATATCATCTCCAATTGAAGGGAAGCTCCAACTCCCTAATACTAATTTAGAAAGCATTTAGTTTTATCAGGAAGACCCATCTCCCCGAAAGGATGCTCCAACACGTTGGTTTTACTAGCTCCAACACCCTACTAGCATCAATCTGCAATCCTAACACCACCATGCCACCTTGAAGTGTTTTCAGAATCCAACCTGAAGGAGACTTCAATCTTCGCCTTGTACCACCCTGCCACTCTTAGATAAAAGATAAGAAAGAAATATATGTGGGCTCCCATACCATGGATAATGAACCACTTACAATAGTATCCAAAAATTGATAACTTCACTATTGTCTCAGATCACAACCGTCAAAACTGCTCAATTAAACTGCTGTTGTAGATTTAACCCTTGCACTAGGTTAAAAAATCACCTCATTCACTGGAAAGCATAGTATCAAACAATTTCAATAATGAAGCATCATACCTTTGAACATTATGTCAGCTTTGGAAGTGATATGGTTATCATGATCATTGTTGCCACTATGTATGCTTTCTTCTGAGAGAGGTGGTTAATCCATGTTGTGAAGTATACGAGGAGCACTAGTTTATCCAATTTCCAACAATCTCCCCCGCAACACAAGCTGGGTGTGTATCGAACTCATGAACTACGCTATGTTACGACTTGTTGGGAATCATGATTGCCATATAACCAAAACCTGCATGTGTTAGTCAACGATCACATTGCTAGAGATAAGGATCCATGAGAGGCGGTTAGTCCATGTCACGAAACACACAGTGAACTTTGGTTTATTCAATTTCCAACATATTGGCGACCCTACAAAAAATATTTTCTTGCAACCTAAAATAAGCTTGAACTATGCCTCAGAGTTGCGACTTGTACAAGGATACTATGACCCTATAACAAAGCAAATGTGACCCCTGATATGTGGTTTGGACAGACTAGTTAGGCCTCCAAACATTCCATTAAACAACTCAACCTTAATACCTTGGTTGCGGCCTTAGATTGTCCTCAAATCATAGCTTTGATTTGCCTTAGGAATGTTTTCAAAAGAGGTTGAAATTATGCCTCAAGGGGGGTCAAAATTTAGCTTAGAAATGGCCTTAGATCAAGCCTTAGCTGCCAATGAAAGGTTATGTAAACATATGAAATATTGAATCCCAAACACCTTAGAAACTCAACCTCCTATCAACTCGGCCCACGAACTCAGGTATTTCAGAGCAAAAACATACAAAAAATAAGTGTGGAATTATGATCTTGGAGGGTATACGAGTGCCCTACATATACACTCTAAAGGGAACGAAAAATTGGGTCGACCAACCATAAAATCCCCCTTAAAATTGGCGCTGACCAGACCAATAAGCAAAGATTAAATTCGTAAATTAAATTTGTTTGTGGAGCTGACCATAAATAATTTTTGCAACTATATTCATAATGAAAATTCCTCCTTTTGAGGGTCGACTTGGTCAAAGATATGTAGCATCCATGACCCACAAAATTAATCCAAGGATCAACATATTTTATTAAATTTTAATGCCAAAACTTTGGACCAAAACATCATTCATTTTTGGGCACCATGGCCACACTTTCGGGGCTTCAACTTTGAGAAGGAATATCTCTTCAATGGTGAGGAATTACGTGAAATACCACATATGGATGGAAAGGGTTTGACAAGAGATATCCAACCATCATACCATTATGTATCATAACCTAATCCCATCTATAAACCTCATTCTATGCCGAATACTGATGATGATCTTTATTGAACTTTCCATCAATCGATTCTTCCTTGTTCCAATTTTCAAGATACTTTAGACAACCTTCACACTCTTGAAATCAATGACAACTCTCCTTTGACATCAATGAAAACACAACCAATAGCCTCAACCTATCTGATCTTCTCTCTATTATTCAACCTCACACTTCTATTCATTGGTATGATTTTGTTATGATAGAGATTGTTATATGTCCTCCTCACACTCAACGCTTTGCTTCTATACTCCTTTTTGAGCACGTTTTCTTATTTGAAAATAATATTCGATCCTCTAAAGTGCTCAACCATTTGGATATAGTTTTATGTTGCTTGACACTGTGTCGACTTGTCAAAGCAGTTTTTAGGGGGGGCCCTTGGAGGTTTACCGCTTAATTTTTGTTTTTGTTTTTGTTTGTTTGTTTTGTTTTTGTTTTTTGTTTTTTCTCGGGGGTGGAGGTGGGGGGATGTGACGTAGGAGCATCCTTGGCCTGTGGAAATCATCATCAACCAAAAACAAGTTTCTATTTGAGTTTGTAATGTATGAAAATAAGTGTTACTACTCCCATGTATTTTGAGTTGTTGACACTCCCAAGATCACATGTTAATACTCCTGTTGTGTGGTGTTGACAACACACCCAAACCAACAGTTGCTAATATAGGACAACCATTACTAGATGTGTTACGAGAATGGAATGTAGGTTACACATTTGTGGGGTTTCAACATACTGTGAGGAATCAAATTGATTCAGTTTTAGATTGCGAGGAGGTACACAACATGTGAAACAACTTGTTTTAGTTGGAATGCGAAGAGGTTGACAACGTGAGAAATAAATTGCAGGAACAAGGAATAAAAGGGGATTTTGCTTCTAACTCTTGGGAATTTTGTCTATTATGTGACTTGGATCGACCTTCGCTTGCTGCACGATTTGGAGAGGGAACTTTAACTACTACATGGTATTCCTATGCTACCACATGTATATTTCTAGCACTCCACGAATGTTATTATGAAATTTGATATCTTGTATGTACAACACATTTTGAATGAATAGAACACATTTGAATTATACCTTAATTTCTCTCGGGTAGGTTTAAATTTACTCTTTGTTTATGCTGTATGCTTTAGTCATTGAATCAATTTAATATAGTAGTCAAAACCAAATGGCTATGGTTATGTGCTCTGTAACAACAATTCTGATTCTGTAGTTTGTTGTGAAAGCTACACAATATTACTTATTGCGTTAAGTGGTATCAAAGTGGGTTTTGTTCTCAAATTTGAACCTTGATTTGCTTCGTGTAATAGGGTACCATAAAACCTTGTTTGGTGGTTGCTCAGAAAAAAAGTGCCAAAGATACGAGTTTGGACATAGAACCTGGGTTGAGGTCTCTGGATGTTGGTGAGACATTTACAACTTGTAAGGATGCTACTGAGGAGTCAGAGTAGCAGGATGAGTAGGTCTAGGAAATTGAGAGCTGGAAGAGTTTAGACGAAGAATAAAAGAGTCGGAGCATGGAAGAAATGGAGATGTAGAATTAGATTTAGAGCCTGAAGAAGGAATAAATGAAGAACAAGATGCCGAGGAGAGAGACCCAACAATAAAGTTGATTTCATACTTGAGCAATAAAGGTAATGCAAGAGATGAAGTTTCCTGTTATGATGGAAATATAAGAACTAATGTGCTCATCTATTGGATTGGAGAACTCAAAATATACTTAGAGTATGAAATCATTCAAGATCCAAATAGGGTCAACTTTGCCATGATGAAGTTGAAGGGTCATGCTACACTGGTGGAATATTCTACAAAATTATAGAATAAATAATCAGTTAGAAAAGATGGAGACTTGGAAGAAGATGGTCATGAAGGTCAAGGAGAAATTTCTACCTGTTGATTACCAACAAAAAATGTATAGGCAAGTTCAAAAGATAAGATAAAAGGAAACCTTTGTTCATTAGTACACCAAATAATTTTCCAGGATGTCACTTCGATCTCGTATAAATGAACCATAATTCCAAAGAGTTGCAAGGTATGTGAATGGATTGAAATACTTGATTCAAGACCAAATGGATACACATTATTTTTGGACTGTGGATGAACCCTATCACATTTCCTTAAGCTAGAGGAATAATTGAATAGGAAAACACAACAGAATGCTAGAGGAAGCAGTTTTAGAGGTAGAGGTAATATAGGGACTACTAGAGGCAACGATAAGGAAGAAGAATTAACCAATGATTAAGGTGGTAGAGGTGGAAACAATGCTAGAAGAGGCAGAGGAACTCTGAGAAGAGGAAATGACAAGTACGTAATTACTTGTTATCACAGTGGAGTTGAAGGACATAAGAAATCAAAGTGCCTAGAAGGAAAAAATTTAGGGAGAAAAGTGAATCTAGAACAAAAATTACATAAGAGGATGAAGCTTCTGTTGTTGGAGAAAATGTGACTTTACTTCACCAAGAATAGGGAGAGAATTTGATGTTTCAAAGTGCTGCTCAAGCCTGAGAAAATAATAATGGAAGAACCAAAACAAAGAATTAAAATTTTCAAAACTAAATGTAATATCCAAATAAAGTGATGTAACTTGCTTATAGACAAGTTACTTCTCAAAAATTTAGTCCATCCAAATCCTTACAGAGTCTCATGGTTATGAAAAAGGAACCAAGTGGCTATGACTGAGAAATGCTTATTAAATTTTCAAATTGGGAGTCTTTAGGAGCATGTGTTGTGTGATGTGGTTGAAATGGATGAATGCCACATACTTCTGGGAAAAATGTGGCTTCCTGATAGGAAATTTTACCATGATATCCAGGAAAATACATATAGAGAGATGGAAAACGGTACAAGATCACAACAATGGTAGAAGAAACAATGGAAATTTGTGGAGGTACAAGCACAAGTAACAAAAAGATCATGTTGTGTTCAACCAAGGAGTTTGTACATGCAAAAGGGAAATGTTTTGTTTAACAGTGATTCCAAAAGATGTGCAAGAGGAATTAGAAACCATACCCGCATAAATTAAATCCTTGTTAGATGAATTCAAGGAGATTTTTTATGATGAATTAGCAAAAGGAATGCCTCCCACGAGAAGTATATCTCATCATATTGACTTGATTCCTAGATCAAGCTTACCAAACAAGGCACCTTACAATATGACTCCAACAAAGAGTAAGGAAGTAAATAATGAGGCACCAAATATGTTTGATAGGGGACTGATAAGAGAAAGTTTAAGTCCATGTGCAGTATCAGTAGTGTGGATTCCAAATAAGACAGATGAATGGAGAATGTGCACAAATTCTAGAGCCATTAATAAGATAACCATCAAGTACCGATTTCCCTTGCTAAGTATGGAGGATATTATGAACTATTTGAATGTGATCCAGGTGGATATTGGTGGCCATACGCCTATTCCACTTGGACCCCCAACACTGTTTCCTTTTAGTTTCCTTAATTCTAGCATACCTTTCTATTTTTGAAAGTTTTTTGGGTCCTAAACTTCTAGATGCATTTTGAGTTCCTAAACAACGCTTTTAGGGAAAATGGAGACACCGAAGAGGTGCCCAAATTTACTTCCCAAGTCTCTTTTTTATCCTTGTGGAGATCTTTGAAACGAGGTATTATGATAGCCTAATGGAGATCGTATGCCAAAGTTATGACCCTAAGAAGTAGGTGGTCTAACTTTGTTAATTTTGGACAACTAGGTCCAAACTCCATGTTGTGATGCTCAGATGAAGATACCAATATTTTTATTGGGTTCCTCTTTCAGATAGGTGCAAGATCGATCTAAATATCATCTTGATCTGATGAGCAGAACATTTATTTTGAATTTATTTTAATCTATTCAAAATATTTGCAGGTCGGCTTTAAGGTTTTGTACCCCAACAAATGTGTCACACATCCTCACTGATGGATATAAATAAGGTCAATGTTGGAGGAAATTTCACTCATCTCATCCTCACACATCTCTCTCTCCTCATCTGATTGGTTCGATAACCTTGGTGGCTTCTCTCTCTCCACATGTGGGAAATCTGGTAGCAACAATTCTATTTTTCGGTATAGGGTTTCTGTAACAAAGTTTGACTAGCATTGACTTTGGTTAATGCAAGGTCAAATTGACCTGAAACTCTCCCAAAATCTCAATTTCCCTAATCCACATTTTTTGGCACTACTTCTGAGGCAAGACGTTGACTTTGACTTTTTAGCGTTGACCTAGCTGCTGCTGTTGTTTGTGTTGACCATTGACTGACATCGTTGACTTTTGGGTTGACTTTTGAGTTGACCATTTGGATGTCCTGAGGGTTGTGTGACATTGCTGGTTAGCTGACCATATTGAGACTTTGTTGGTTGAAGCATCCTGTTGACTGCTGTAACGCACCAACACAAATATATATTTCTGGCTTGTCTTCTGTCGATCTACTGGTATGTTCTATCAACATTTTACTTTATTGTTTATGTGATTGCTGTTTGAAATTGAAGAGAAAGTAAATTTGCATCAAGCATAGAACGTCTACATAAATTTACATGGTATCAGAGTTGAGGTGAAGACAAAGCCCTAATTTGTAAGAATCACTGAAGAAGAGGATGGGTTCCTCAAAATACAATGGCTTCAAGGCCGATGACAAATTGAATGGGAAAGATGACTTCCATGCTTGGAAGATGACATTGGACCTTATGTTGGAAGACCAAGATGTCATGGACTATGTGCAGGGTAAAATCCAAGAGCCTCCATCCATTGCAACTGCTGCCAAAACAAAGTATAAGAAGGGAGAGATCAAAGCAAAGATGATGATCAGGGACTCAATTCACAAGAGTCTGGTTGCCTACATCTTTGAGCTAGGCATATCTAAAAAGATGTATGATAAGTTGGTCCACATGTTCAAGGCCAACAATGCGAATCAAGTCCTATTCTTTTTGAATCAATTGAAGAATCTAAAGAAAGGCAGGGATGATTATGTTCAATCATACTTTCTGAAGCTGACCGAGATCAAGAACAATCTGTTGGCTATTGGGGAGACAATAGCTGATCGAGAGATGGTACTCACCGCACTTGGAGGGCTCCAATCCAAATGGCATGTGTTCAACACTACCATTCTCAATAACAATGTCATACCTGACTTTGACGAAGTACTATTGAGATGCGTACAAGAAGAGACAAGGATGAAGGAGTATGAAAATGAAGGAAATGCTGCCTACGCTGCTCATTATAGAAAGAAGAAATTTAGTGGTCCAAAGAACAAAGGAAGAGCAGGGGCCCAAGGAAAGAAGGGAAAGTGTTACACTTGTCATAGGCCAGGTCACTATGCTAGATAGTGTCCTTTCAAGAAGGATTCTCCCGATGGTGATGACAACAACAAAAACCAGAGGAATGGAAATCAAAGGAACAACAAGTTCAAGGGAAAGAGGAAGGCTCCCTCCGGCAGAAATGGTAAACCTTTCAAGAGGTTGAGAAATTCCAGGTATGAGGAATCAACTGTAGTTGATAAAAGAAATGAATTCATTCTTGTATCTGCCTTCTCTGTTGCATCTCCACCCAACACTATGGATGTCTGGTTGATAGATAGCGGTACCTCAAGGCACATCACTGGGTTCAAGGAAGCACTCTTTGATATAGTTGAGAAGGATACTAATCTAGAAATTATACTTGGAGATAATGCCACATATCCCGTGAAAGGGACAGGAACTGTGACCCTCCACTTGTCTCAAGGTCAATTGCTCCGCTTGCAGGATATACTCTATGTACCTAATTTGAAGAAGAACCTTGTGTCTGTATCGACCATGGAAGACAAAGGTTTCAATGTGGCAATCACTAATGGAAATACGCACATGTGGAAGAAGAGCTTCAAGGAAGCTATCATGATTGGGTTTAGTGTTGATACACTCTACCAGGTTGGAGGAAGTCCACTGGGAGTGATGACATGTGATACTATCTGAAATACTGAAATATGGCATCGAAGGTTTGGACACCTTCACTACAAGGCCATTCCCGAAGTAAGGAAGGTGGTGACGGGGATGCCCGAGTTCTCAAATAATCATGAAGGTGTATGTCAGGGTTGTGCCGAAGGAAAGCATACAAGGGGACCTGTCCCCTCAAGCGTCACAAAGACATCTGATGTCTTGTAATTAGTACATTCTGATTTGTCTGGTATGCTGCCCGTGACATCCTTGGGAGGATGTTATTATTATATGACGTTCATATATGACTTCTCTCGCAAAACCTGGATATAATTCTCGAAGAAGAAGGATGAGGCTTTCATGTGGTTCCGTACCTTCAAAGCCTTGGTGGAAAATCTGATAGGGAAGAAGATCAAAATTTTGAGGACTGATAATGGCACTGAATATGAGACGAACGAGTTCAAAATTTTTTGCAGAGAAGCTGGCATTAAGAGGGAGACCACAACTGTCTACACTCCTGAGCAGAGTGGCGTTGCTGAATGAAAGAACATGACCATTGTGGAAGCTGCTCGTGCCATGCTATGTGACTAGGGTCTACCGAAGTTTCTGTAGGGAGAAGCTGCGAACACTGCTGTGTACATACAAAACCAATGCCTACATTCGGCCTTGGACTCCAAAACTCCCAAAGAGGTTTTCACTGGTAAGAAGCCTAACTTCTCACATTTTAGAGTTTTTGGATGTCTTGTTTATTTTCATGTGCCGAAAGAGAAGAGGAGCAAGCTGGATGCTTCTGGGAAGAAGGGAATGTTTGTGGGCTACAACAAAACTTCTAAGGCCTATCGAGTCTATGTGCCTGGTCAAAGGGAAGTGGAGATATGCCACGATGTAACTTTTGACGAAGATGCTTCCCTGAGGAAAGTAGTCAATCTTCCGAGATCTAAGGAAGATCATGAAACAAGGCCTGGAAATCAAGAAGAACTGAAGGATGAGACGATGCTTGATGCTGAAGGACCGATGGACCCGATTGATCCACCTCCTTCACTGGGGAAGAGACCATCATGGCTCAGGGACACTCTCGAGGATGCTGAGGGACATATGGTCCCAAGGGGGACATTACGTGAAAGCAAGAAGCCGAGTAGATACCAAGGGTATCTAGCAGCCATGAGTACTATTGTATAATCTGAGCCTGGATCTTTTGAGGAATCCGTAAAGCATCAAGTCTGGAAGGATGCTATGCACGAAGAGTATGAGTCCATAATGAAGAATGATGTCTGGGATGTGGTTCCAAGACTGGAGGACAAAGCAGTTGTCACCTTGAAATGGCTCTACAAGATCAAGCATGGATCTGATGGAAGTGCTGAAAAATTCAAGGCAAGATTCGTTTCCCGTGGCTTCTCTCAAAAGGAAGGCATAGACTATGATGTCATATTTTCACCTGTGGCCAGATATAACACCATTCGATCTATCATAGCCCTTGCTGCTACGCAAGGATGGAGTCTTCATCAGATGGATGTGAAGACCGCATTTCTGCATGGTGCAATAAAGGAAGAGGTGTATGTAGAGCAACCTCTGGGGTTTGAAGTTCAGGATTGGGACACCCATGACTGCAGGTTGAAGAAAGCCCTCTATGGGTTGAAGCAAGCACCCAAAGCTTGGTACGAGAGGATAGATAGCTACCTGATGAAGCTGGGATTCACTCATAGTAATGTTGATCCAAACCTTTACTTCAAGGTTGATAGAGAGAAGCCTCTCATTCTGGTGCTATATGTGGACGACCTCTTCCTGACAGGTGCTGACCCTCTCATTCATTAGTGCAAGAGGGAGCTCACTGCTGAGTTCGAGATGAAGGACCTAGGACTGATGCACTAATTCCTAGGCTTGGAGGTCTAGTAGAGACCTGGCGAGATTTTCCTTTCTCAAGGAAAATACATTGTGAAGCTTCCAGAAATATTTGGTATCATGGACTGTAAGTCCGTGTCAACACTGATGGAGCTCAACTTAAAGAAGTTGAGTGGAAGCGCTATTGGGGCCGTGTTAGAAAATCCTACTGAGTATCGTCAACTCATAGGGGCCCTTATGTTGTTAGTGAACACACGTCCAGATATATGTTTTGCAGTGAACACTTTGAGTCAACAGATCGTTGAGCCTCATCGCACTCACTGGGTTGGTGCCAAGAATCTTTTGAGATATCTTCAGGGAATGATAAACCATGGGCTAAGATACAATGTCGGGAGCGTGACACTCCTTGGATATACTGATGCCGATTGGGCTGGCAGTTTGGTGGATCGTAAGAGCACATCGAGATGCTGCTTCACACTTGGTTCTGCTTCAATATCATGTATGAGTAGGAAGCAGAAGTCGATGGTTTTAAGCACCGCAAAGGCCGAATACATTGTAGCGAGTATGGCCTGTTGTGAAGCAGTTTAGTTGTGAAAGCTCTTTAGTGAGATGTTCGGGCATGTGCTAGATACCACCGTGATACTCTGTGATAACCAAAGTGGGATTCACTTGTCCGAGAATCCCGTGTTCCGCGATCGATCCAAGCATATTGCTATCAGGTACCATTTTATACGAGATATGGTACAGCGAGGCGCCGTAAGGTTCGATCATATAGGAACTTATGAGCAGGTTGCAGATATTCTCACAAAGCCCCCGAGGAAGGTCAAGTTCCTAACCTTCTGTGAGAGTCTTGGTATCGTGGAATGACCCTATGATGAGGGTCCTATTGGACGATGAGCTCTGGGAGCTCTGGGGGGCTTTGGGGATAACTTCTTGGAGCTATAAGCAACCACAGGGCTAGGCTTGCCGAAACTTGTTGGTGCGATTCTGCCCCACCATTATGATGATTGATTGGTTCACCTCTCATTATCTGTGCTCCATATGCATCCTACCAATTGAGTTTATGGACTCATGGGAAGTACCTCTCATTTGGCTAGTGAGGTGGGAAAAGCTAGAGACTAGTAGCAAAGACTGATGGACGCATCAGAGATTGCCGTACTCTCTATCTAGGATGGCACAGTCCAACCACTTGATATGGGATCAAGTCTAGTGAGGTTTTGGACCTCTTATTGACTTCGGGTCAGATAAACCAACTTCAGGTTGGTATGAGACTCTTTGTGAGACCTATAGAGGTTTCAGACCTTTGGGCTGAATCTGTCAGCCGGGAATGATGTCTTTGTGACTGACCCACTTCTGTTCTGAAATAAAGAAGCCAACAAATCAAGTTATGACGGGATGACGCACGATGTTTGGATTGCACAGGTGGATGGAGTTCTCCCTAGTTGAGAGGGAGTGTTAATTTTGGACAACTAGGTCAAAAATCCATGTTGTGATGCTCATATGAAGATACAAATATTTTTATTGGGTTCCTCTTTCGGAGAGGTGCAAGATCGATCTAAAGATAACCTTGATCCGATGAGCAGAACATTTATTTTGAATTTATTTTTAATCTATTTAAAATATGTGCAGGTCGGCTTTAAGGATTTGTACCCCAGCAGATGTGTCACACACCCTCATTGATGGATATAAATAAGGTCAACGTTGGAGGACATTTCACTCATCTCATCCTCACACATCTCTCTCTCCTCATCTGATTGGTTCGATAACCTTGGTGTCTTCTCTCTCTCCACACGTGGGAAATCTGGCAGCAACAATTCTGTTTTTTGGTCTATGGTTTCTATAGCAAAGTTTGACCAACGTTGACTTTGGTCAACGCAAGGTCAAATCGACCCGAAACTCTCCCAAAATATCGATTTCCCTAATCCACATTTTTTGGCACTACTTCCGAGGCAAGACGTTGACTTTGAATTTTCAGCGTTGACCTAGATGCTATTGCTGTTTGCGTTGATTGTTGACTAATAGGGTTGAATTTTGAGTTGACCATTTGGCTATCCTGAGGGTTGTGTGACATTGCTGGTTAGCTGACCATATTGAGACTTTGCTAGTTGAAGCATCCCGTTGACCGCCGTAACGCACCAACACAAATATATATTTCTGGCTTGTCTTCTGTCGATCTACTGGTATGTTCTATCAACATTTTACTTTATTGTTTATGTGATTGCTGTTTGAAATTGAAGAGAAAGTAAAGTTGCATCAAGCATGGAACATCTACATAAATTTACAAACTTACCCCAACGGGGCCCAAAACTGTTGGTGCTTCATCTCCTATGGTTAGGGTTTTACACTTGTTATTTATGATAAAAAATCCTTTGAGCCTCATTTTAACACAGTTTAAAAGGCATGTAGCCACACATCTCTTCTCATAGATAAGTTATCATTGTCTGAGCTATTTTGTTTCAATTTTGCATAAACAATTTTCAGTACTTGCTATTAATTAATTGAAGTTCTGTTTTTTGTTGTACCTCTGTGTTCTGTCTAAATCTGTATTTCATTTCTTTCCTTCATAAATCTAGATTAGTGGTATCAGAGCAATTTTCTCTTTCTCTATTTTTCTGTGCATGTCCCTGATGAGGTCAAGGTATAAGGAGTTGGGACTTGAACTGGTTGAGCCCTTGCAAGGCTGGCCCTGCCGACATTGATGACCTCCCATGGATAAAGAAAAAAAATAAGAGGGAGCAGGAGATCTGATCAAGTTTTTTCTCGAAGAATCCCTTAAGCAACGGAGGAGCGAAATGATGGACAATGTTTCCCAGATCCTTTGGCAAATTCCAACATGCGACACATCTTTATCCAACAATGAATTCGAAGGTGCCATCCCCTTCAAGGTACAAGTTAACTTCGATATCCCTATATTCAAAGGTCAGATAGATGCATATGTTGTAGATAAATTCTTAATTATGTTGGAAGGTTATTTTTTGGTCCATAATTTCTTCGATAAGGAAAATATTACTTTTTCTCTGCTTAAAGCCGCCCCCCACGTCAAGGATTGGTGGGAAACTTACTGTGAGAGAAGGTCTGAGGAAAACTATCTCTTTTCAGGCGCACCCTCTTGGAACTATTTCCAAGACATTGTAAAGTAAGAATATTACCTTGTTGGGAGCTATGCAAAAAAGTACATATAATGGACCACACTACGAAAACAAAGGGATCAAGATGTTCATGAGTTAACAAACATTTTTGATACTATACGAAAAAAGCTAGTTATCAAAGACTCTGAGCAACATATAGTGCTCAAATACCGCATGTGTCTGCACAAATACATTAAGAAATGGAGTTCTTTGACATCTCCTCACTTGGTGCAAGACATTTATATGTTGCCAGGATTGAAAAAAAATGTAAACAAAAGAAGTGAGCTTTAGATCTGCGAGTTTGAAGCAGGGCAAGAGAACCCCTAAAACATAGAACAAAGGATGGAGATAAGGTGGGGTGACCTAGGACAACCCATCATATCCATAAGTAAAAAATAGCACCATGAAGATGAAGAAGGACATATGAAAATGGTGTGAGTTCCATAAGAGCCCCATTGATAACACAACTGAGTGTTGTGCCAAGTAGTTACTAGTGGTTGAGTTGAAAGCTTCAAAGTCAGATGCATGTTCCAACTCTAACTTAGAACCCGACAAGGGGAACGACAAGCGGAAGTAGATTGTCGATAGAGAGCCCATCAACACCGTTGCCACCAACAAGGTCCATATTGAGCCCGAATATCTAGAGGAGGGGGAGCGTGTCTTCCACTCATAGATGTGGGTGAAGGGTTCTACACTACAGTTTATTGTTGATAGTGGAAGCCAAAAGAACCTCATCTCAGTTGAGGTCGTGAAGTAGTTGGGCCTACTGATGACTCCACAACCACAACCATACACCATCGAATGGATCCACCAAGGGCAAGACCTTCGAGTTAACCAATAGTGCTGCCTGTCCTACAACATCAAGCCCTTCATGGATGAGGTATTGTGTGATGTTTCTCCCCTTGGGGTTTGTGATTTATTATTAGGACAAACGTACTTGTGGAACTGTCATGCTGTGTATGAGTCCAGACCTCGCACTATTATTATTACCTTGGGAAGTAAGCTCTACAGGATACCAGAGGTAGTTCCTCATACCGAAATTTGTTTGATCTCTGCTAAGTAATGTAGTAAGATCATCTCCTAGCCTAGGAAGTTTTTTCTCTTTTTGATTCACTCTCAAAGTAAGGGTAATATTGTGGCAACATCCATGGCTCTCAAGAAGTATTAATCCACAGGGCAGAAATGGTTGGATAAGGTTGTGAAAGAATACAAGGACAACTTCTCCTCACCCACAGAGGTACCTTTGCTCTGTCAGGTCAAGAATTTGATCGATTTGAATCCCGTGGCACCTCTACCCAATGGGTCGATATGCTACCACTCTCTTATGGAAAACAAAGAAATCAAGTGACGAATCCACGAGTTGCTACAAAAATGGCACATACGACCAAGTTCCTCACCTTATGGGAGCCTAATTGTACTTGTACAGAAGAAGGATGTGACATGGAGACTCTGCATTGATTATCAAGCACTAATTAAAGTCAATGTCAGGAACACATATCCAATCCCACAGATTTATGACCTTCTTGACCAACTCAAGGGGGAAAGGTACTTCAACAAGATTGATCTGAAGTCTGGCTATCACTAGGTTCCAATATAACCCACAGATGTATGGAATACCACCTTTAAATTCAAGGAGGGATTTTTTGAATGGTTGGTCATGCACTTCGGGTTGAAAAATGTCCCTACAAATTTTATGATGTTGATGGATGGCATCTTGCGAACCTTCACCAACTCATTTGTTGTTGTATATCTAGATGAAATCCTCATCTTCAGAAAGAGTTGGGAAGAAAACTTGCAACCTACTCGACAAGTCCTTTAAACCATGCGAAAACACAAACTATGTGCCAACTTGGATAAATGCACTTGGTGTGCATGTGGATCTGACTAAGATCCAAGTCATTCGGGATTGGCCAACCCCGACCAATCTGTTAGAGCTTCGTAGTTTTCTGGGCCTTGCAAATTTTTATAGAAGGTTCATGTTGGGATTATCTCATATCACTTGGAATTTGAGTCAAGTTACCAAGAGCAGAGTGAAAGCAATTTTTTTTGGTCCAAGACCCAACAGAAGGCGTTCTTTGAGGTTAAGAAATGCCTTTGCTCTACACTAGTGCTCACACTACCAAACCTGTAACAACCATTTGAAATTGAGACAGATGCCTCTGATTATGCTATTGGTGTAGTCCTCACCCAAAAAGGGGATCCAATGGCCTATCAGACCAAGACACTCTCCAATACAATTAAGAAATACCTCACTTATGATAAAGATATTTATTCCATCATGCCGGCTTGTCGACAATGGAAAAATTACATTCTGGGGAAGGAGATGATCATCCACACAGATCACTGATCTCTCTAGTTTATGCAAACACAAGGGAAATTGCAGAAGGACCGCCATAAAAAATGGTCCACATATCTTCAAAAATTTCATTTGAACATTAAGTATAAGAAGGGTAGCACCAATAATGTTGTAAAATTCCTCAGTCAGTCACCGATTGTGGTGCTGACCACTGTGCTCGATTCTTGTGAACATGAGACTTTTGGACGGCCTCTACTTTAAAAAAATGATCCAGAATTCGCAAAAACATATTAGATTTTTATGGATGGAAAGAAAGTTCCTAAGTTTTACCTCTAGGACACATTGTTATTCTACCCGAGACACCTTTTTTTTCCTTCAACCGAGTGCATCAAGATTATTTTTGAAATACTATAAAAGTATTTTTATTGGCCAAGTATCCGACAAGATGTTAGAAAGTATATCAGATCCTGGACTGTCTGTTCCATCACCAAGCCAACCATTAAGAAGCAAGGCCTGTATCCTCCTCTTCCTACTCCTATCCGGCCATGGGATTCCATATCCATGGACTATATGTCTTACCTTCCTTCTACCAAACATGGTAAAAATGGTGTATATGTGGTCATCGACGGATTTTCTAAGATGGCCATAGTAGCTACCTGCAAGAAGAGTATCACAACCAAAGCCACTGCCAAACTCTTACTTAAAAGAGTATGGGCACATTTCGGGATCCCACAAACCATTATATCAGACCGGGACTAAGCTCACCAAGTCGACTACATTCCACACCTAGATTGATAGCTAGAAAAAGTTTGTCAACAAGATGATTGTGCATATACTACGCATGTACAACTCTAAGCATCCACGAACATGGGATGAGAGTCTTCCCTACGTGCAACACAACTATAACCGAGATATCAATATTTTGAGAGGACACAACCACTTTCAAGTGGGCCTGGGATTTAAACTATTATGTCCCCTTGATGTGGCACTGCCTTTTGAAACCACACAGGAAGAATCTACCCATGTTCAGTTTGAAGCTTATAAATCCACCTGGTTTATTGAGTGCATTCAACACATCCGCTAGCAAGTTAAAGACTTCTTGGAAAAATCCAATCCCAAGTACAAAAAACAACATGATTAACATCGAGTTCCCCAGAAGTTTCATGTGGGCGACACAATTTGGTTACATGTGCAAAAAGAATGCTTTGCCGGACCCCACCAGAAGATTTGACCACTTCGATATGGGTCTTACACCACCACCAAGGCTATGGGTGACAATGATTTCAAGCTCAACATTCCCCCATTTCTTATCTTGCACCCAATTTTCAATGTGGACCACCTTCAACCATACTATCCACCATTGTTGGACACACCAAACATTGCTGAGCAACTGACACCAAGAGAGATCAACCTAGTCTACATTAAATGGGACACAACTGATTGGATCATGGAAACACAGATCAACCAAACTCATAAACAAATGATCCAAATGTATCAGGTTGTCAAAGCTGATCAACTCCTAAACTAGGCAAGTGGATTACTAGGGACCAAGTTCAAAGAAGTTTCCTATTGTCCTTGCAACAAAGGACCTCTAAAATTTTTCCTACATAAGAATTTTGGAGCTTACCTGTGATCCACGGTTCCTTGACTATTCTTGATTGCTTCATGATTGGTTGATGATTTTCTATGTGCTTAATTATTTTTCACAGATTCAAAGTGTCAAAGTCACTTTCTCATACATGCTCAGTCTTTGAACAATTCACAAGTGCACTTCTTTAGATGAAAGCTTACACAGGTATTTCACAACGCCTAAAATTAAGGCTTGTGCAATCCCTATTGAGAGTGACTACATAGTCCATCAGTACAATAAACTTCATAATCTATGTCAACAGTCAGTGAAAACTCTCCATTTACAACCTCTCAGTTTGGTTGCACTTGTACTACTATTCTAGTGAGTTTTCCCAACTGTCACTTTTGCGCACGTGTCTCTTTCACTTCTGCGACTGTTTTTTTTTCTTGCTTTCACTTCTATAAGTGTCTCTTTTGTGTTTTCTTCACTATAACATGTGTCGCTTTCAATTTCTTTTACTTTTTCAAGTGTCATTTTCAATTTTTCTTACTGTTGCTAAGGGAAGTGTCACATCTAGTAATAGGGAGTAATCTATACACTCTTGAAGAAAAAATATGATGCATTCTCTTGTACCAATATGTTCTATATATCATAGAGACATGCATTAGACTCATTTCCCAAGTCTTGAGCATTGTTTTGTTAGTGTGGTCACTTGTGTCACAAAGTGTATCTTAAGTGTCACACTTGGAGGTACGTGTTTGTCTGCTGTCATTTTGATTAGGACATCTTGATTTTGGGTGGTAAATGCTTCTTTGTTGAGTGGTTTATTGTCTATACACGTGTGATAATGTTCAAGTCATGTTCTGGTCCCACACCTAGTCATTTTCCGAAGATGAGCCTTCCCTGATCAACCTCCCTCTGGTCTGCCTCCCTGAATTTCATATTGTGCAGTCTCAGGTGTCAGTAAGCTTGTCCTGCCTCCTAGAACTGAAAAATGCACAGTTACTACCTCCAAGGGCTACACATTGTGCAGTCGCAATGTTATTTCAACCTCCTGCCCTTGGAAACTACACACTTTTTTCCTAAGTTAGTATGTCTCTGCACATTGCACAATTTCATTCAAAAGTCTAGCCTCTATGTCTCACTGAGTTTCCCAACAACACAATCATTAGTTTTCCAAGATTGTGCACTGCAAAATCACAGTGATAAAACCCTTCCCATCTCCTCTTTAACTTGCTTAACTGCACAATCCTCAGTCACTTGCCTCCTAGAATTGTGAATTTCACAATCACGGTGAGCAAGCCTCCATAAATGTCTCACTGACTTTCCTAACTGCATAGCCTTATGCCTTTTTGTCTCAAATAACTGCGCATTGCACAGTTTCACTGAGTAAGCCCTCGCTAATGTCTCCTTAACTTCCTTAACTGCACAATATTCCTTCTCTGGCTCCCAGATACTGCGCATTGCACAATCAAAATCATTAGTCCCTCACTCCTGCCTCCTGGAACTGCGAATTGTGCAATCCCCGAGCCTTCTTTTTTGTCCATCACTTAGTTCTTGGTGGAACTAGTAGAATGCATGAAGGAAGTTAGACTAGGAAATTTCCAAAATGATGTCATGTTGTCATGAGTGAATTTCATCTGTAGGTAGTCTATATTGACATGATAGGATGATGTTCAAAGATGATGAAAAGGGGACCATGAAAGAAGACACTCATGAATATGTAAAGACAAGACTGTCATCAAGCAAGAATATGAAAGGATACTAGATCATGACAATAGGTTGAAGATCAAGTGCACATGGAAGTCTCCATATCAGTAAACCTCTTGGAGTATGAAGATGAAATACATGCAAGATCCACCATGAAGAAGTTAAAGTCATAACAACAAAAATAAGAGCTTGGTATTACCACATCATCATGAAGTTCTATGTCATCATTTCCAAGTTATGGATTGTACAAGTGTCATCATAATTTCATATATGTCAATGTGTATTGCCACATCATTTGTGAAATGTAATTGTGTATTTATAAAAATTACAAAAATTTAAATGTATGAAAGTCTATGAGTCACATGTGTAATATGAAAAGTCACATGTGTACTAAAGAGTCACTAGGAAAAGTCCAAAAGTCTTTATAAGTTCAAGAGTCACTTGGAAGTCCAATAGTCATGGGGAAAGCTCAAGAGTCACGGGGATATGAAATGAAATTCCTCTTGTTATAAATAAACCCTCATAACTGAAGCAAAGGGGATTTTGGAGGCTTAGGATTTAGATAGCTAGACTTGCCTTCTCTAGCTTAGGATAGGAGGGAAGATCATTCTTTGGAGAAGTAAGAAGTGACTTAATTTTCCACTATTGGAGCTAGTGGCTTGCCATTGTAACTGCGTATTTGGATATTTCACTTAATAATTAGAAGCTCGTTGAGCCAACACATTTTCATGCTTGTATTGTTAATATTGTAAGACTATTCTTTATATGTTTCCTATGTATTTTATGTTCATATGTACTAAGGAAATTAAACTTCTTCATTGGCTTTGGTACTTATCTTGTTGAATGTGTGTTTTATTTGCTTTAATGATCATCGTGTCTATGTGAACTATTTCACTAGATAACCAATTAATTTTTCCTTGATCTCGTGTGCCTATCTTAGGATAGTACTATTACTTTCCTTCTAGAGACTCACTCATACTACCCTCTTGTGAAAGCATCCTTTTACAGATTTCAATTGGTGTTTCACGGTGTCAACTTACTTGCTAATTTCAAAGGTTATATGCATACTCTATTATGTTATCCATTGCAACTAAGTAAAACCTTTGAGTTATGGTGTTTGGTCTGATACTCGGGATGTGGCCCCTTGGTTGACAGATTTCCAACACCATCAACATTTACCCATCTCATGGAGGCACTCAACGCAATGGGGACCATTGATTCCTAAGGGGGAAGGACTGATCCAGGTGGATATTGGTGGCCACCCACCTATTCCACTTGGACCCCCAACAATGTTTCCTTTTAGTTTTCTTAATTCTATCACAAAATTCTATTTTTGGTAGTTTTTCGGGTCCTAAAATTCTAGAGCAATTTTGGGGTCCTAAATGACGCTTTCAGGGAAAATAGAGAGAACCAAAAAGTTCCAAGGTGAATTTAACAAATTTTTATTGTGCCTCCTCATGGAGAACTTCGAAACAAGGTATTATGATAGCCAAAAAAAGATCATATGCCAAATTTACGACCACGGGAAGTTGGTAGTCCAACTTTGCCCAATGGGGCCCAAAATCATTAGTGCTTCATCTCCTATGGTTAGGGTTTTACACTCCTTCCTTGTGATAAAAATACCTCCAAGCCTCATTATAACACAGTTCAAAAGGCATATAGTTGCACATCTCTTCTCAGAGATAAGCTACCATCACCCGAGCTATTTTGTTTCCATTCTACATGTAAACAATTTTTAGTACTTGCTATTAATTAATTGAAGTTATGTTTTTCATTGTATCTCTGTGTTCTATTTAAATCTATATTTCATTTCTTTCCTTCATAAATATGGATCAAAGTGGGGCTGCATATTTTACAAAGATATATTTGAAGAATGGTTATCATCAAATCTGAATCCGAGAAGTTGATGAGTGGAAGACCACTTTCAAGACAAAGGGTGGATTGTTTGAGTGGTTGGTTATGCCATTTGGGCTCATTAATGTCCCTAGCACATTCATGGAGGTCATGAATGCGGTATTGAAACCATTCTTGGGAAAATTTGTAGTAGTATTCTTGGTTGACATTTTAATTTTCAACAAAACCAAAGAGGAGCACTTGGAACATATAAGGCAAGTGTTGCAGCGGTTTAAGGAAGTGTTGATGGGAAAATTTGTCCGGCCAACAGTAGGGGATCTCCCTGGTAGAAAGTCCCAATTAAAACTTGAACCATTTGGAGTAGGGATCCCGTCCGGGGTGTGGGTCCGGCTACCGCTTAAGACGCCTTCCCTTCGGTCTCAAAAGAACCTGATTGAACCTGCGGACATACACTTATTCACATGATACAGAATACAGGATTGATGCATTAAACACGAATCAAACACTATACGTAGCAAGATCATAAATAAAGCATGTACACCTCAGGAGATGTCATTAGCAACACATCTTTGGGGGTAATGCTTATAAGGTAGTCTGACCACAAAAGAAATAGTTCCTTATGGTGAGATATCCCTTTACTTTCTGAAAGATAAAACGAAATGCTAACAAAATAGTTCATTAACATTCATTAATAGAGCATATGATAAATTGAACATCATTGATACAACACAGATAACCATGACGCATAAATGATGACATGAAGAGTGCAACTTCATTAATCATAGGATGTTCTGAAACTGTACAAGGAATACACACAATGTTCGCACAGCAAAACACATCATAACCATAGGGTGTTTTAACAAGAATCTGTATTCATATGCACAAGATTATAATCTTTCAATACAATGCCATATAGCTCTTAAGTTTCCAAAAGAAAAATCCCTTTACACTTTCCTCGTAGGGAGTTTTATAACACAAAACTTGCCCTTTGGGCTTCCCGACTTTTCGCCTACCTCCCTGTTGAGTTGCCTCGTGACCTTGAAGAGGTTGCGACCTGCGACCTGTCTGGTATGTGCGACTTGTGACCTGGATAGACAGTGCGACCTGCGACCTGGGTAGACAGTGCGACCTGCGACTTGTCCTGGCGGTGCTACCTGCGACCTGCCTCTAATTGCTGCTCATGACTTGCTGCTACCGGGCTGCGGAGATGGACGCGCAATGTTGAGGTCAGGTGCGTCAATCTGCTGCTCCTTGAGAAAATCTTGCCATGTCTGGTACTCTGCCGCTATGGGGGAAACCAGAGGAACCTCCTCCTTCAACCGATGCATGCATTCCAAAGCATTTGGCACTAGGGTTTCCCTTTTCTGTGAGATCTGGTTCGAAAGCGAGGCAAGTTTGGTATAAATCCGAACTGGAGTGGCAATAAACTGACTCAGCTGTTCTTGAGATTCTGCGGGCTCGGGAGCAGCAGTGGTTTGCTTGATAGGCTATAGAAATGACTGGATGTCCTGATCCACTTGCTCCCAGGCTTTCTCTTCGTCCAATGCCCCAAGCGACGGAATGTGGTGCAAAGTGTGCATCGAGTCGATACCGCTGATCAGGTGGTTGTATGAAGACATAACTTTTTCCAGGTCCTTAGATAGTTTGTCCTTAGATTGTATTGCCATACGGAGCTGAACCTTAGCATCCTCTGTATGAATCCAATCCCTCTTGGGAAACTTTTCAGGTGCCTGAGGGTATTGTACTGTCCAGCCCATCATTCTGTCTAAGGCCTGCGAGGCCTCCCTGAGCTGCTCGTGCTTTTTCTTGGTTTCTGCTCGTGCTCTTACTAGTGGGGCGACTGTTTTTTGGATGGTGAACATTTCTCCGTACACCTGCCTCATGGTTGCTTCTAACACTTCACACTCTTTGGAAATGGCCAGGGGGACTTCATTTACAGGTGGAGTCTGGTTTCAGAGTTGTTGAACTTCTGCTCTCAACTCTGATTTCTCCTTTTCTGCTCTTTTCTCGCGCTGCTTAGCTGCTTGTAGTCGATTTTGCAGAGAGACTATTCCTCTACTCATTCTGGTTACGTTCTCTTCCGTGGCTGCGGCGAAAGCAGTACCCACCGATGCTATCATTACAGGATTAGTCCTGGTATCAAGGACTATGTCTTTGCCTGTTGCAACTGTGGATGTGGCAGAGGGACTTTGCGCCAGAGACCTTCTTTTCTCTTGCCGGATTTTGAAAGAGAATTGATCGAATGTGAGTCTGGTGAGATCAAATACATCCTCTTCCTGCCCCTGGAAGGATCTAACATCAGAGAGCTTGGTACTGCCCAGAGGTATCTCGAGGGGAGTTACCTCGATGTCTTCTAGCATGTCATCCTCCTTTTCTTCTATGTTCTTTTCCTCTTCTTCCTTTCGCCGGCGTTTAGTTTCTGCTGCTGCTTCTATTTCAGCCTTCCTCTTCCGCTCAGCTACAACAGCCTGTTCGGCCTTCTTTTGGCGCTCAGCTTCTGCAGCCTGTTCGGCCTTCTTTTGGCGCTCAGCTTCTGCAGCCTGTTCGGCCTTCTTTTGGCGCTCAACTTCTGCTTTGTCCAGCTCTGCCTTGAGTGCCCGTTCTGCTGCGGCCTGTGCCTCCTTTTCCTCTTTTTATTTCCTGGCCTCCTTGGCCTGCTTCTTCTTCTGCGTTGCCGTCGCACTCTTTTGGCGTTCTTCCTCATCCTCCTTTATCTTCTTTTCCCTTTCTTGCTGGGCTTTTGCTTCTGCTTCTTTCTGTTGGATAGATGTAGTAAGCCCTGTGCTGGTCCGAGACTTCTTGGGTAAAGAGGAAGAGGCACCTCCCAACTGACGTCTTCTGTTTTCCAGGCTCTGATCATCTGGATCTTCTTGGCCCAAGTCTACTCCTGGAGCAAATTGTCTTTCAGCGTTATACCAGTTCCTTCTTTCATCTTCTGCCGGGCGCTCAATATGCTGATAAGTCCACTTGAATTTAGCTTTCAGGCAGTGTTCAGGGACTATTCTCTCTGGGTCATATGTTCGGTGTTCTAGCGCCCCAAGCTGATAGCTTTTCATCGCTTCTCCCTCTGCTGCTACTTCCTTGAAGTATTTAACTGTGTATGCGCCAATGGTGAGGGGTAGCGTGGGCCACGGATTATTTTTGCCTTTAGACAGGACGCTGGAGAAGCCTTGAGACATTTGGAAGCATACCTCCTGAATGAGCATTTTTTCCGTAACAAAGCGAGGCATAGCATGTGGTGCCCTGTAAGATCCAAAGACTCGGTTAAAGGTATATCTGACGAAAGGGAACCAATGTGCCACTTTGACTAGAGTCTCTTTGGCCCGCCAAGACATGCAGGGGGCGTCTTGGCCAAATAGTTGTCTGTATAGAGAGGGGATAAATACTTGGGAGATATGCTCTATATCCTGTTTGTACTTGGACTCCCAAAACACCCTGATTTGCAGATGAATTGCACGGGTCTGCTCGGAATCCTAGTTGTGTGCCCATCCCTCAAAGTGTAATCTTGCGCAGACAACATCCAGTAGGTAAGAGGCCATGTAAAATTCGGAAGGCATTCCCTCTTCTGGGGCCAATGCCGTGGACAAGTTTGTCTGCATCGAAGTCATCAATATGCCGGCCCAGTTGAAACAGGTGCCATGTGTCATCACATGCTCCATGATAGTAGCCCAACTACCGCTGAAAGTGGAGCAATCAGAGCACCCGTAAAGTCTGCAAAGCATGGCGACAACTAATTTATAGACCTGTCTCAGGCTAGCCACCAGATATTCTTGGTCTTTCTTGACTTTAAATTTCTCGGGCTCCTCCCACCATTGTCTAATGGTATCAACTACAGGAACTGCGTGAGCAATAGCCCATTCTGGTGTGAAGTAATCTTCTGGGCGAGGCAACGAGTAATAAAGGTGGGCATCCAAGCCTACGAGCGTAGCGAAAGCCCTGCCTTCGCTATCTCGGATCACAAACTTCTTGGTATCCGTCTTTTGTATGATCCAGTCTATAACCTCTGGGCATGGAAATATGGCTGGATGCGCCCCTGCCAGATGTAGTTTGGACCTTTTGACTGCTAAGTATATTTCCCGGTCTGGGAGATCTTCTGGGAATTCCTCTTCCGATATGGCGAACTCATGATACACTTGGTACCATCGCATGCTGTCTTCTTTTGTAAATGTACATAGTGTATCCCTGTATATTGGGGGTGGGGATATCACGTCCAGCTCGTCAACTTATTCCACCACCTGCTTGTCCTTCTTCCGGGACAGCAGGGGTGCCATGTCACTAGAATCTGATAAAACAGGTATGCACTCTATGTCTTCTTGAAGTTCACCTGTCAAATTCATAAAGGAATCCCAAGATAAGAACGAAATGATGATATAAAACCAATTACAGTTTAGTGATGAAATTTAGCTGAGACACATGTAAAACTGGGTTACTGGTTTACTGGGTCGCAGGGTCGCGGATTGCAAGAAGAGGCCTAGGTGTCACTTTGCGACCTTGCGACTAGGTCGCAGGGTCGCGGGGTCACAAATTACGAAAAAAGAGGACAATGCAACTTTGCGACCTCGCGACCAGGTCCCTGGGTCACTGGGTCACAACTCTCCGAAAAATTGGGAAATGCAACCTTGCGACCTTGCGACTAGGTCGCTGGGTCGCAAATTCCAAAATCTAAAGAAAATGCGACCTTGCGACCTCGCGACTAGGTCGCTGGGTCGCAGGTCGCGTTAGGGCTTGCCGGGGGGTTTTGGGCACGCGCGGCGTGAAGGTTTCCTCCCCCTAACTGGAAAGTTATAAGGCTAAAAGGGTCCATGCAGAGTTGAGGAGTGGCTTTGGGAGCAGGGGACAAGGCCATGAAAGCTGAACATTAAATGTGGTGAGTTTGGGCAGATGTAATGAAGCATGTTTTAACAAAACATTTCAAACTGGAAAAGAAACATCAAAGTTCATGCAGAGGGGAATTTAAAGGTCTGGGCAAGCATGAATTTGGCAAGAAATGTCTAGAAAGGAAAAAAGCAGGAGAGAAACGACAACTTACCCGGGAAAATCGCGCTAGTCGACCCGTTAGAGCCGTTTTTTCCTATTCGCCGATTTTGAAAAATGCGACCTGGGGACCTCCCTTATATAAAAGGTCGCACGTGCAGGCAATAAATGCGGGGTCGCTAGGTCGCAAGTTTCGTTATTTAGGGGATCTGCGACCTCGCGACCTTGCGACCTGGCGACCTGGGGTCGCGGGGTCGCAAGGTCGCGAGGTCGCAGGTTTCATTAAAATTTACAACTTGCGACCTTGCGACCTTGCGACCTGGGGTCGCGGGGTCGCAAGGTCGCAGGGTCGCAATTTTCTAGAGAATGAACTTCTGCGACTTTGCGACTTAACTTTATTGATTCTCACTTGGTTTTCTCTAGTTTCAAGGGGCTCCAAAAATTTGAAATGGTGGTCTTTTTGGAGGGTGTTTTAGGGGCTACAACAAATGGTGATTCACTGGACGAACTCAGAGTCTCTACCGATGGTTAGTCTTGGCAGGGGGAGGGAGGGGCCTCTGCTGACTGTTTTCTTTACCTGGCGGTTGACACTTCCTAACCTTTGGCACCTTGTTGGGTTGCTCAATCTGCTGGCCTGTTCGGGTGCCGTTCAACCAAATTCATTTCTTCAGGTCTCCGGACTGGAAGGGTTGGAGAACTCCAGGAAGCTACAGGGTCTGGTACGATTATTTTTTCCTCATCGTGTTGCTCCGCTGCCAGCGAACCTCTCGGTCCCGGCGGAGTCATTGCCTAGGAATCGTGAATGTTGCTCCGCTGCCAACGAGCTTGGTCAGTACCCCGGCGGAGTCGTTACATCACCTCTCTACACAGGAAGCCTTTCTCAATCCTTTACCCTTTATTAGTGTGCTATTGCACTTATTTTGAATGTGCCTGAGGCACTTATTTAGATGTGCTCATGGCACTTATTTGAGATGGCAATTTAGCCTGGGCGGATGAGGGATCCCGACTTATTTTGCTTGCAGAGAGGTTGTTCCTGGTCTGGTATGAGGACTTTGGTTTTTCCCAGATACCTTGTCGTAGCATAGAGTACCTCTTTTCCCTTCTGGTCTGGTTACCACTACACTGCATTTTCTTTTGCGGACACCCTCTCAGACTGGCGAGGTAAGCTTCCTGCTTGACGACTCGAGCTCGGTGATATGCTACCTTTAGGTGTAGAGAAAAAGCAAGCTTATGCCGCCTTTGAGTCTATCGGAAAAGGCTTTCCATCAGCATAGAACCTGTTGCAGTGTGCCAATTGCGTGGCTCTAACAAATCCTTCCTTAAACTTTTATTTTTTTATTTTTTTTTAGACAAAGGTGAGGCAAGAACTATGGTACAAGGATAATATAGCCCTCTAAGGGCTGCTAAGTGAAATAGTGTTTGAGGTCATGCCCGTTTACCGGGAGGACCTCGACTCGTCCTTCAAGGGTTTGCAATCTAAAAGTGTGGGATCCTAACTTTTCCTTAATTTGGAAAGGGCTTGTCCATAGTGCTTGGAACTTGGAATGTTTTCCCTTATCCTCATGAGCTTTGTCCCATTCTAGGACCAGGTCTCCTACCTCAAAATTTTTATTCCCTGCGGATTTCCTATCAAACCATCTCTTGATGCGGCTCTGGTGGATGGTGAAATTTTCCCGGGTTTTTTGCCTTTCTTCCTCCAACTTCAGCAAAGTGTCAATTCGAGTCTGCAGGGTAGGGCATGGGGTACCATGACATTCTTGGGACAACTGAAGGGCAGGGAGAGATAGATGGGGAGGAAGAACAACTTCTTTTCCATACACGAGAAAATATGGGGAGGTTCCTAAGGAGGACTTGGGAGTAATACAGTCAGCCCAAAGTGCATTGTGGAGGGCATTGTGCCAGTTGCGCTGGTGGGACAGCAGGGTCTTTTTAATGATACATATAAGGTTCTTATTAGTTGACTTAGCTAATCCATTTCCCTGGGAATAATAATTTGCAGAATGTTTCAGAACAATACCATTTTCCAGCGCAAAATCATATAATTTAAAAGATGAGAAATAAGTCGCATTATCGAAAACTAAAGAAGTTGGAACGCCAAACCTGGTGATGATGGAATGCGTGAGGAATTCTATTACCTCATGATCATTGATTCGGCGTAAAGGTGTTGCTTCGACCCACCTAGTGAAATAATCAGTAGCTGTAAGGATATACCGGTGTTGTTTAGAAGAGTGAGGTGTGATTTCACCAATTACATCCAAACCCCACTGTTGGAAAGGCTCCTCCACTGCTACTGAGAGTAAGGGGGCGGCTGGCCGTGCTTCTCAGTTTGTGAACTTCTGGAACTGGATGCATTTCCGAACATATGCATGCGCGTCTCTAAAAAGAGTAGGCCAATAGTATCCTACGCACATTATCTTATGGGCAGTAGTATCTCCGGAAAAATGACCTCCAGCTGGTCCGTCATGCAGCTCAGTTAATATTTTCCGCGCTTCGTCATTTTCCAAGCAGCGTAACAGGACCCCATCGTGATGTTTCTTGAACAACTTACCTCGGATTAGTTGGTGAGATGCGGCTTTGAGTCTTATTGCGCGTTTCTGCCGGGCAGTAAGAGCAGGGTCCATGGTGCCTTGGGCCAAATATCTTGAAATGTCAGAATACCAAGAAGGGCTACTTTGCTGAGGCACATGGTCACTTTGATACATGTCGATCTCTTGTTCCCAACATTCCTCTTCAATTTCATGAGAACTTGCAGCTTCCGTGGCCATTTGGCATAAGCCCTGTCCTTTAACGGTGTGTGCCGGTTTAAACTCTAAATCGTATTCTTGCAAACACGCCACCCAGTTGCCCCGCCTTTCGCCTAGCTCTTGTTGCACGAAAAGTGAGCGGACCGCTGGGTGTGGCACAAAAACCGTGACATGATTTTTCAAGATGTAGGGCCTAAAATGTTTTACCGCCTTGTAGACCGCATAAGCTTGTTTTTCGATTTCTGGGTAATTCAACTCAGCTCCTTGTAAACTAGTACTCATGAAAGAAATGGGCCGTTCATCGTTGTTGCCATCTTTCTGTGTGAGGACAGCCGCAAGTGAGGAATCTGAAGCAAAAGTGTATAGGATAAAACCTTTACCAAAATCTGGACTTTGGAGGGAAAGAGTTTCAGCTATAGCCTTTTTGATTTTATCGAAGGCCTCCCTTTCTAGGGGATTCCATTGGAACATAGCATTCTTTTTAGTCATTCCCTATAGTGGCATGACTATCTGGGCAAAATCCGAGATGAATTTACGGACAAAATTGATTTTCCCCAGGAAAGATTGCATCGCTTTCTTGTTGCTCGGGGGAGGAATCTGAGCAATGGCTTTCGCCCGTTCTGGATCAACCACAATGCCTTGCTTAGTGATAATGTGGCCTAGCAAGTTTCCCTCTGCCACAGCGAAAACACTCTTTTTAGGGTTGAGCGATATTCCGTACCTTCTGCACCTCTCGAAGATTTGCTTGAGGTGGCGTAAATGATCACCCTTGCGTTTTGAAAACACAGTGACGTCGTCCAAATAGACCACCATGCTCTACCCTATCAAACCGCGGAAAGCTATATCCATGGATCGTTGGAAAGTTTCCCCCGCATTGATCAACCCAAAGGGCATGTGCCTGAAAGCAAAGGTTCCCCATTTTGTCCGGAAGGTGGTTTTCAATCTGTCTGGTTCAGCTACCAGCACCTGGTTATAACCTGAGAAGCCATCTAATAGGGAGAACATTTCAGAACCAGACACAGCTTGTAATATCTGTTCCATGGGTGGCACCGGGTAATTGTCTTTGTTTGAGGCCCGATTCAGATTACGGAAATCTATGCACAAGCAGATATCGCCAGACTTCTTTCGTACGGGTACCAAATTTGACACCCACGTGGAGTGACGAACTTTGAAAATAATGCGTGCATCCAAGAGCTTCTTAAGTTCTTTCAAAATCATTGGCTCCAATGCTAGATGCACTTTTCTGAGTTTCTGTTGGAAGGGCTTGACGCCTTCCTTCACGGGTATCACGTGCTGAATGATCCGAGTGTCGTACGTACGTAAATCGTCGTACGTCCAAGAAAATACTTCTCAATACTTCCGGAATAATTGGGTGAAGGCCCGTGTCTCCTCATCACTACAGTCTTTGCCGAGGTTAACGAACTTTGGGTTCTCATCTGATCCCAAGTTCACTTGCCGATGTGCCAATATGGAACTTTGCACTTTGGTGTTCGGGGGCCCACGGAATCGGCTTTGCAGATCAAAGAGCTTTTCTAATGACACCACCCCCTTGGGCATGATGTTCTCTTTGCTTTCATTATGCTCTTTCTGCAAAGCATGCTCATGATCTTCCTCGTCTATCGCCGCGTCCTTGAACATTTCAGCATTTAACATGAAGTCCAAAATCTGTTGATCATCGTTAAAAACGCGTAGATTAGTAATGTTGTCTGGCACAGAGGGTCTATATACAACTTCAATAGAAAAACCGTCCCTCAATGGGGTAAATCTAGCAGCAGCATTAGCCAGAGTATCAGCTGCTGCATTTTGCATTCTAAGAATAGATTTAATTCCAAATGCATCAAAAGCAGAAATCAATCGCCATACCTCTTTTTGATACACCTTTAAATGTGGGGATAAACAGTGAATAGTGTTGCGTACTTGGCGAGTGATAATCTCGGAATCTCCAATGACCTGTAAGCATTTTACCTTCAAATCCATCGCCTTCTTAAGTCCGAGGATTAAAGCCTCATACTCGGCAGTGTTGTTGGTGCTTTGGAACTCTAGCCGACATGAGATTAAGAATTTATTCTTGTGAGAGTCAAGCAAAATGCAGCCCGCACCAGCTCCGTCATGGGTCTTGGAACCGTCGTAATACAAGGTCCACATGTCACTTTCCGGCTCCTTTGGGGTAATAGGTTGTGGAGGGGTTTCTGCTGGTGGTGAGACAGGGGTGACTTTCTCCTCCGCGACAAGTGCTAGTTCAGATTGGACCTCGGGTCCTATGGAAGACTGAGGGGGGTGGTAACATCCGAATATGGCTTCCAGAAAACACATGCCAAGCTCCTCCTGGGAAAAGCTGATGGGTTCATTAACGACATCCAAATCAGTCACGGTGTCTTTCATATAGGGTTCACTTTCGACCCTGATTTGATTATTCCGCCTCTTGTAAGGAAGCCACAAGTGGGACCAGTCGGTGGCGAAATAGCCTTGCAACTTGCTGGACCAGTCCCTGCTAAGCAATAGGCCGTATGCTTCAGGGATGTCGATAACCACAATGTCAATGCATTGATGGACCCTAGAGTCTGACGACAGGCGGATGATGACATTGTTCAACTCTCCTACGGCTCGCACTTGTGATCTGTCGAGTTGTATGATTTTTGCGTCAGTTTTCTCCGGGCGAATGTTAAGCTTCTTACAGAAATATAAAGGCATGACGTTTGTAGAGGCACCGGAGTCGACTAGGCAGTTGTGGACATTGAATTTAAAAATCTCGAAGGACAAAAGGAAAGGAGGCATGGATCCTCTGGAGTTGGTATTGATGGCGTTTACTATAGACTATACATTTGGACCGGCTTGCGTAGACGTGTTGCTCACAGTTTTTGTAGCTGAAGTATTCGCGAAAGCCTTTAGAATGAGTTCTCTTTGGTTAGTAATGCGAGCTAGCTCGTAGAGAGAGATATTTGCTCTTGTTTTTTTCATATCCTCAACAATGTTATAGCTAGAATCTGGTTGAGGGCTAGGCTCGGTAGATGGTTTGGGAGATTCTGTTGGGAGTTTGCCCTTTTGACTTGCTCGGGTAATGCTGTTGTTGGGCTTCTCCGGAGCAGATTGTTTTCCGTTTCCTGGGGGCAGAATTTTCCTTAGGAAAGCCCTTTTCTTGTCTTCATAAGATTTCTTGGGAACAGGTCCTTTGCTCCTTAGACTATAATTCCGCACGGGCTGGTCTTTGGGAGTATCTGCCATGTTGATATCAATTGAGGTAAGGCCGTCCCCACCTCGGATTATGTCAAAAGAAAGGACAGAGGATCCTGGTTCTTCGTTCGAGGGTAGATCCTCATCGTGATCTGAAATATCATCCTCCGTCACATCCCCTGGGGTTTGGTCATCTAAAAGCTGGTTAACTACTGCTGTCATGTTGCCAATCCATTGAGGGCACGTTTTTTCAGAGTGGGCAGCTTGGTGGAAAGAACAGAAGTTATCTTTCCCTATTTCTTTCACATTGAGAGCAGTATTCGGGTTAGACGAAGGTCTGTTAGTGTTGGGATTACTTTTTCTGAAAAAGGGTTTGGGTGGTTTAGTGCTAGTTGTGGATTCTGCGCCCTTTCTCCTTAGGTCAGTGACTTCATTTGTTAAGAGCTTGAGGGTTTTTGCCATGCTTTCAAAATCAAACACATCTTTATCCCTATCGGTGGTCTTAGGAGTGGAGGACTGACCCCTTTTTGTGTTAGGCTTGTGATCATCTCTCCCTTTGTGATCGATGGCCCCTATCGAAAGCATGTCTTTCTCCACAGCGAGAGCAACCTCATAATTAGCCGTAAGGGTAGTGCGGGCTTCACGTTTGACAAAAATGGCAATGTCCCTAGGGAGAGCCTTGGTATAGTAGTCAATGGTGATTGAGTCATCCAACGCCAGGTTTGGGGGAAATTTCTGCAGTATGGTAGCGAAGCGCTGGTTGAAGTCCTTAACCTTCTCCTTTTTATGACACTTGATAGTGCTCAATTCCGTGAGAAGCATGGAAGGAGTTTTATCTTCTGAAAAATTCTGCAGGAATACACGACGGAATTGGTCCCATGAAGTGATAGAGGAACTGGGGAGAGAGCGGTACCATGTGGCCGCTTTGTTTTCGAGAGTATGGGGAAACAGTCGACATGCGACATCATCGGACTGGACTCTCATGATTTGCAGAGACAAATAGAAGCTGCTGATATGATCTTCAGCTAAGGTGCCTTTCTCAGGGTCAAACTTGGGGAGGTGTTTCTCCGGATGCCTAGGCAGATCGTGGAGTGGGCCCAAAATATTTAATGGGGATTGAGCCATCCAGGCTAGGGGTTGCACTCTCCTAGCCCACTGGTGGTGCCTAAACTCAAGCTTAGATTCACCTCCCGAACCTGAGACCGATGCTTCTGACTCATGACGAGAGTGTTCGTCTTGGTGTCTCCCACGGTAAAGAAAGTCTCTAAGATATCCCAAGTTGTGGACAGGAGGCCTAATTGGGTTTGGGTGACGGTTGCGAGCTTGGTTTCCTTGGCCTCGGCCTCTATCTCCTCTACCTCCAGCCCCTCGGCCTCTATTTCCTTCACCTTCATTTCTGCGAGCTCTATTCCTTTCTCCTTCATTTCTGCGAGCCCTATTTCCCCCGTCTACATTTCCTCGGCCTCTGTCTTCTTCACCATCCCCAGGTGGGGGATGTGCCTGGTTATTGTTTTGCTGAGTCTGGTTAGGCTGGGAGTCGGGGAAAGGTTCGGTGTCACCAAATTCTTCGCCCTCTTGGAGAATCGGGTCATTTTCCTCAACAGCAGTGCCGAGATCTTCCAACATGAGATTTACGAGCTCGGGTATGGTACTCGCAAGGGCACCATTCCGAGTGATGTTCTCAGCAGGGGTTCTAGTATGGGCAAGGTATTCCATGATTGGAGTAAACCGTAAATTTCTGATAAGATCGCGGGCAGCTGGGCGCAAGGCTCTCAACTGAGCTCTGGTAATTTCGTAATATCGAGTCTCCCCCCCTGGGATATCTTCCAGAGGAGGAGGGACAGGTTCATTGTTTATGACCTCCCCTTGGGGAGTTTGTGATGGAAAGTTCGTTGTATGCTGGGAGGCTGCCATTCAGGCCCTCCTTCTAGCGCCAAATATGTTGACGGGAAAATTTGTCCGGCCAACAGTAGGGGATCTCCCCGGTAGAAAGTCCCAATTAGACCTTGAACCGTTTGGAGTAGGGATCCCGTCCGGGGTGTGGGTCCGGCTACCGCTTAAGACGCCTTCCCTTCGGTCTCAAAAGAACCTGTTTGAACCTGCGGACATACACTTATTCACATGATACAGAATACAGGATTGATGTATTAAACACGAATCAAA
The DNA here is from genome assembly GCA_034641835.2 of Pinus albicaulis. Taxonomy (NCBI): domain Eukaryota; kingdom Viridiplantae; phylum Streptophyta; class Pinopsida; order Pinales; family Pinaceae; genus Pinus; species Pinus albicaulis. Next base: position 882,355,646 of record CM076583.1, on the reverse strand, counting down.
CACTATGCGTAGCAAGATTATAGATAAAGCATGTACACCTCAAGAGATGTCATTAGCAACACATCTTTTGGGGGTAATGCTTATAAGGTAGTCTGATCACAAAAGAAATAGTTCTTAATGATAAGATACCTCTTTACTTCCTGAAAGATAAAACGAAATGCTAACAAAATATTTCATTAACATTCATTAATAGAACAGATGACAAAATGAACATCATTGATACAACATAGATAGCCATGACGCATAAATGATGACATGAAGAGTGCAGCTTCATTAATCATAGGATGTTCTGAAACTGTACAAGGAATACACACAGTGTTCGCACAACAAAACACATCATAACCATAGGGTGTTTTAACAAGAATCTATGTTCATATGCATAAGAGTATAATCTTTCAATACAATGCCATATAGCTCTTGAGTTTCCAAAAGAAAAATCCCTTTACACTTTCCCCGTAGGGAGTTTTATAGCACAAAACTTGCCCTTTGGGCTTCCTGACTTTTCGCCTGCCTGCCTGTTGAGTTGCCTCGCGACCTTGAAGAGGTTGCAACCTGCGACCTGTCTGGTATGTGCGACTTGCGACCTGGATAGACAGTGCGACCTCCGACCTGGGTAGACAGTGCGACCTGCGACTTGTCCTGGCGGTGCTACCTGCGACCTGCCTCTAACTGCTGCTCATGACTTGTTGCTATTGGGCTGCGGAGATGGACGCGCAATGTTGAGGTCAGGTGCGTCAATCTGCTGCTCCTTGAGAAAATATTGCCATGTCTGGTACTCTGCCGCTATAAGGGAAACCAGAGGAACCTCCTCCTTCAACCGATGCATGCATTCCAAAGCATTTGGCACTAGGGTTTCCCTTTTCTGTGAGATCTGGTTCGAAAGCGAGGCAAGTTTGGTATAAATCCGAACTGGAGTGGCAATAAACTGACTCAGATGTTCTTGAGATGCTGTGGGCTCGGGAGCAGCAGCGGCTTGCTTGATAGGCTGCAGAAATGACTGGATGTCCTGATCCACTTGCTCCCAGGCTTTCTCTTTGTCCAATGCCCCACACGACGGAATGTGGTGCAAAGTGTGCATCGAGTCGATACCGCTGATCAGGTGGTTGTATGAAGACATAACTTTGTCCAGGTCCTTAGATAGTTTGTCCTTAGATTGTATTTCCATACGGAGCTGAACCTTAGCATCCTGTGTATGAATCCAATCCCTCTTGGGCAAATTTTCAGGTGCCTGAGGGTATTGTACTGTCCAGCCCATCATTTTGTCTAAGTCCTGCGAGGCCTCCCTGAGCTGCTCGTGCTTTTGCTTGGTTTCTGCTCGTTCTCTTACTAGTGGGGCGACTGTTTGTTTGATGGTGAACATTTCTCTGTACACCTGCCTCATGGTTGCTTCTAACACTTCACACTCTTTGGAAATGGCCAGGGGGACTTCATTTACCGGTGGAGTCTGGTTTCGGAGTTGTTGAACTTCTGCTCTCAACTCTGATTTCTCCTGTTCTGCTCTTTTCTCGCGCTGCTTAGCTTCTTGTAGTCGATTTTGCAGAGAGACTATTCCTCTACTCATTCTGGTTACGTTCTCTTCCATGGCTGCGGCGAAAGCAGTACCCGCCGATGCTATCATTACAAGATTAGTCCTGGTATCAAGGACTATGTCTTTTCCTGTTGCAACTGTGGATGTGGCAGAGGGAATTTGCGCCAGAGACCTTCTTTTCTCTTGCCGGATTTTGAAAGAGAATTGATCGAATGTGAGTCTGGTGAGATCAAATACATCCTCTTCCTGCCCATGGGGGGATCTAACATCAGAGAGCTTGGTACTGCCCAGAAGTATCTCGAGGGGAGTTACCTCGATGTCTTCTAGCATGTCATCCTCCTTTTCTTCTCTGTTCTTTTCCTCTTCTTCCTTTCGCCGACGTTCAGTTTCTACTGCTGCTTCTATTTCGGCCTTCCTCTTCCGCTCAGCTACAACAGCCTGTTCGGCCTTCTTTTGGCGCTCAGCTTCTGCAGCCTGTTCGGCCTTCTTTTGGCGCTCAGCTTCTGCAGCCTGTTCGACCTTCTTTTGGCGCTCAGCTTCTGCAGCCTGTTCGGCCTTGTTTTGGCGCTCAGCTTCTGCTTTGTCCAGCTCTGCCTTGAGTGCCCATTCTGCTGTGGCCTGTGCCTCCTTTTCCTCTTTTTCTTTCCTGGCCTCCTTGGCCTGCTTCTTCTTCTGTGTTGCCGTCGCACTCTTCTGGCGTTCTTCCTCATCCTCCTTTATCTTCTTTTCCCTTTCTTGCTGGGCTTTTGCTTCTGCTTCTTTCTGTTGGATAGATGTAGTAATCCCTGTGCTGGTCTGAGATTTATTGGGTAAAGAGGAAGAGGCACCTCCCAACTGACGTCTTCTGTTTTCCAGGCTCTGATCATCTGGATCTTCTTGGCCCAAGTCTACTCCCGGAGCAAATTGTCTCTCAGCGTTATACCAGTTCCTTCTTTCATCTTCTGCCGGGCGCTCAATATGCTGATAATTCCACTTGAATTTAGCTTTCAGGCAGTGTTCAGGGACTATTCTCTCCGGGTCATATGTTCGGTGTTCTAGCGCCCCAAGCTGATAGCTTTTCATCGCTTCTCCCTCCGCTGCTACTTCCTTGAAGTCTTTAACTGTGTATGCACCAGTGGTGAGGGGTAGCGTGGGCCACGACTTATTTTGGCCTTTAGACAGGACGCTAGAGAAGCCTTGAGACATTTGGAAGCATACGTCCTGAATGAGAATTTTGTCCGTAACAAAGCGAGGCATAGCATGTGGTGCCCTGTAAGATCCAAAGACTCGGATAAAGGTATATCTGGCGAAAGGGAACCAATGTGCCACTTTGACTAGAGTCTCTTTGGCCTGCCAAGACATGCAGGGGGCGTCTTGGCCAAATAGTTGTCTGTATAGAGAGGGGATAAATACTTGGGAGATCTGATCTATATCCTGTTTGTACTTGGACTCCCAAAACACCCTGATTTGCAGATGAATTGCACGGGTCTGCTCGGAATCCCAGTTGTGTGCCCATCCCTCAAAGTGTAATCTTGCGCAGACAGCATCCAGTAGGTAAGAGGCCATGTAAAATTCGGAAGGCATTCCCTCTTCTGGGGCCAATGCCGCGGACAAGTTTGTCTGCATCGAAGTCATCAATATGCCGGCCCAGTTGAAACGGGTTCCATGTGTCGTCACATGCTCCATGATAGTAGCCCAACTACCGCTGAAAGTGGAGCAATCAGAGCGCCCGTAAAGTCTGCAAAGCATGGAGGCAACTAATTTATAGACCTTTCTCAGGCTAGCCACCGGATATTCTTGGTCTTTCTTGACTTTAAATTTCTCGGGCTCCTCCCACCATTGTCTAATGGTATCAACTACAGGAACTGCGTGAGCAATAGCCCATTCTGGTGTGAAGTACTCTTCTGGGCGAGGCAACGAGTAATAAAGGTGGGCATCCGAGCCTACGAGCATAGCGAAAGCCCTGCCTTCGCTGTCTCGGATCACAAACTTCTTGGGATCCGTCTTTTGTATGATCCAGTCTATAACCTCTGGGCATGGAAATATGGCTGGATGCGCCCCTGCCAGATGTAGTTTGGACCTTTTGACTGCTAAGTATATTTCCCGGTCTGGGAGATCTTCTGGGAATTCCTCTTCCGGTATGGCGAACTCATGATACACTTGGTACCATCGCATGCTGTCTTCTTTTGTAAATGTACATAGTGTATCCCTATATATTGGGGGCGGGGATACCACGTCCATCTCGTCAACTTCTTCGACCACCTGCTTGTCCTTCTTCTGGGACAACAGGGGTGCCATGTCACTAGAATCTGATAAAACAGGTATGCACTCTATGTCTTCTTGAAGTTCACCTGTCAAATTCATAAAGGAATCCCAAGATAAGAACGACATGATGATATAAAACCAATTACAGTTTAGTGATGAAATTTAGCTGAGACACATGTAAAACTGGGTTACTGGTTTACTGGGTCGCAAGGTCGCGGATTGCAAGAAGAGGCCTAGGTGCGACTTTGCGACCTTGCGACTAGGTCGCAGGGTCGCGGGGTCACAAATTACGAAAAAAGAGGGCAATGCGACTTTGCGACCTCGCGACCAGGTCGCTGGGTCGCTGGGTCGCAACTCTCCGAAAAATTGGGAAATGTGACCTTGCGACCTTGCGACTAGGTCGCTGGGTCAAGAAAATGCGACCTTGCGACCTCGCGACTAGGTCGCTGGGTCGCAGGTCGCGTTAGGGATTTTCGTGGAGTTTTGGGCGCGCGCGGCGTGAAGGTTTCCTCCCCCTAACTGGAAATTTATAAGGCTAAAAGGGTCCATGCAGAGTTGAGGAGTGGCTTTGGGAGCAGGGGACAAGGCCATGAAAGCTGAACATTAAATGTGGTGAGTTTGGGCAGATGTAATGAAGCATGTTTTAACAAAACATTTCAAACTGGAAAAGAAACATCAAAGTTCATGCAGAGGGGAATTTAAAGGTCTGGGAAAGCATGAATTTGGCAAGAAATTTCTAGAAAGGAAAAAAGCAGGAGAGAAATGGCAACTTACCCAGGAAAATCGCGCTAGTCGACCTGTCAGAGCTGTTTTTTCCTATTCGCCGATTTTGAAAAATGCGACCTGGTGACCTCCCTTATATAAAAGGTCGCACGTGCGGGCAATAAATGCGGGGTCGCTAGGTCGCAAGTTTCGTTATTTAGGGGATCCGCGACCTCGCGACCTTGCGACCTGGCGACCTGGGGTCGCGAGGTCGCAAGGTCGCGAGGTCGCAGGTTTCATTAAAATTTACAACTTCCGAACTTGCGACCTTGCGACCTTGCGACCTGGGGTCGCGAGGTCGCAAGGTCGCGGGGTCACAATTTTATAGAGAATGAACTTCTGCAACTTTGCGACTTAACTTTATTGATTCTCACTTTGTTTTCTCTAGTTTCAAGGGGCTCCAAAAATTTGAAATGGTGTTCTTTTTGGAGGGTGTTGTAGGGGCTACAACAGGAAGAAAGGTCACTAATCAACTTGAAGAAATGTACATTTATGTAGGATGATTTAGTGTACTTGGAGTTTGGGATTTCCAATAAAGGTTTGAAGATGGATTTTGAAAAGCTAAAGGCTATCTTGGATTGGCCAACACCTTAGTTTACTTTTGAGGCTAGGAGCTTCCATGGATTGAAAAGCTTCTACTGGAAATTCATTAGGAATTTTAACTATATTTTTACACCTCTTACTAAGTGCATGATAAAGGGGAATTTTAAATTGACAACAACAACAAGGAAATAATTTGTGTAGAAATTAATGTGTAGATTCCAAACTGCTCATGAAATTTACTAAATCACAAGAATTAAAGCTACTCTATTGATCTGTGGAAGCTAATTCACGATCGAGAAAATTAACATGCAAGAAGAAACATCACACATGCACAGAGATGTATCTAGGGGAAAGAAACTTCCCAAAACCCCTTACTGTATGTATTGCATTAATTAAAGAATATAGATGAAATACAACATTTTATCAAGCCTGAGCACAACCTACAATTGTATAGTTTATCTCCCCGCCTAACTAATTGAACCTAGAAAATACTTAGCCATTTTTTCAAGCCTCCAAGCTCCTATTTCCTTGTGACGTTCCTTGAGGAATCAACCACTATTTTTTAGGGAAATTCTTCAATTGGATTGCGCAATTCCTGTAGGCCTATTCTTTGACTGCATGCACCACCTGTACACATTGGACTATTCTACAAATGATAGTACATTGCCTTGGAATATCCATATCAATTGGGTAACTCAAATTCTCTACATGCAAAAATTATTTTGGGTTGACTGATCAGTTAACTGGATGACCACTGAGTGTGATTGAAGTTACACTTCACAACTTGACCTTCCGCTAGTTTCTCCAACAATTGGAACTAGTTTAAATGAACATAACTCAAATTAACTGAAATATATTGCTAAAAATTAGCAATCAATCATACTGAAATGAACTCAAGCTTCCCCAAATCGAATTAATTGAGTTAAGTAAGTGAAAAGAGCTATGTCACCTTAGTTAGCTACCTCCAAGATTCCGCTGATGTGGAAATTCGAATTTTCTCTAGTTTGACCAAGGCAATGTCAAACTAAGATTTTCTTGTTTCATTTTCAACACTCCCTCTCAGCAGTAAAGGGATTATTTTCCACCTCAATCCTGCCTCTATGGAACTCAAATTTTATTTTTGAAAAAGCATTCGTCAAAATTTCTTCATCTTGTTCCTATGTCAGGATGTATTGCAACAACATGATCCGCCTCTACACAAAATTTCAGAGATGGTGATACTAGATATCTATATGCTTAGATTGATAGTGAAAAAAATGATTTTAAGAGAGATTGATGTAACTCTGATTATCATAGTAAATCATATTAGGATCCATCATTTGACCAAATAACCCAACAAGAATCTTTCTTATACAGACTGCCTCACATGCTACTTGAATGGAAGCCATGTTCTCTGCTTCTACTGAGCTGAGTGCCACATATCTCTGCTTCCTATTGTACTAAGAAACCATTGCTGAACCAACACTAAAAATCCTCCTGATGTGATCTTCCAGTCTGATGGACTCCCTGCCCAATCTGCATCTATGAAGCCATGTAACTTCACTCCATCTGTCTGTCTGTACCATAGTCAAAACTGAGTAGTGCCTTTGAGGTACCATAGAACATGCTTAAAAACCCTCCAAAATAATTTGGTTGGTCGAACCATATCTTGGATCAACTGGTTGATTGCATAGAATATGTCTGTATACGTGTTCACAAGATACATGAGTGAACCCACCAACTGCCTGTAAACAATAACATCCACTTCCTCACTTGAAGTGGCATCCTCCTTCTTCCAGTTGGTTGCTAGAGGTATCTCCATGGGCTTGCAATTCTGCATGCAAAACTTCTGAAGTATCTCATTGGCATACTTTCCCAGAGAGACAAACAATTCCCCTTCTCCTTGCCATACTTCTAATCCAAGGAAACAATGCATGAGAACCATGTCCTTTATTTCAAACTCTCTTTTAAGGTCCTCCTTACAAGATCTGATCAAATGTTCATCACTAGTTAAAATCAAATCATCAACATATAAGAAAATAATCAACAATTTACCTTTTACCAAAATGTGATAGAGGTTTGCATCCGCTTCAATTTTGATGAAGCCCAAACCTATGAGATAGCTATCGATCCTGGTGTACCAAGCATGAGGTGATTTCTTCAATACATACAATTCTCGCTTGATTATACACACATGCGACTCTCTGTCAAAGGTCTCAAAACCCTCTGGTTGCTTGATATACACCTCCTCCTCAATAACTCCATTAAGGAAGATGTCTTCACATCCATCTAGTGGATCTTCCACCCCATCTTCAAAACCAAATAAATAAGTGATCTGATGGATGAGCGTTATGAAACTAGCTCCCAAAATAGAAGAAAAGAGAGATCAATGCCTTATAAATCAACCACTTCAAGGGGGCAACCTATTTTACATTACATAAATGAAAAATTCTTGGATGATACAAATGACAAAACCTTCTTTCTATATATATGGGTCCATGGGGTCACAATATAATCCTAGAAGATCTAACAATAATAATGTAAGGGCACAACAATAACAATAGTGGGATTTTATGGGGCACAATAATAACAAAATGGGGACTACAGGGGTAGAACAATAACAATAAGGGGGCTACACTAACAAAAATAAGGGACTACACTAGTAATATAGGGACCTAACATACCCCTCTCCTTCAAAAAAGTGTTGTCCTTAACGCTTGAGTAGTTCTGGATGTTTATGTATAAAATTCTCATCCTCCCATGTGGAATCTTCAGTGGGTAAGTTCTTAAACTTTATGAGATACTCTGAAATTGATAGATTTCATAGCTGTCGAGTTCTTGTTTCCGTGATTGCTTCAGGTTCCAATATGATTTTTCCTTCCTCATCAAGTTTTGGCAATATTGTTTGAATTGGAAGTTTGTCACCTATGACCTTCTTTAAGCTTGAAACATAGAAAACAAGGTGCACTAGGGAAGAAGCAGTAAGATCCAATTTGTATGCCATAGTACCAATATTTTGCAACACCTTGTAAGGACCATAATACTTGGTGATAATTTATTATCCTTCTTAGCTTGCTTAAGGGACACTTGTTTGTATGGTTGTAGCCTTAAAAATACCCAGTCTCCTACATCAAAACTTATCTCACTGCAATGTTGATCTCCCCGTTGTTTCATTCAATTTGTGCAAATTTTGGTTATCCTTTAAGAGTTGGAGAACTTGTTGTTGATGCTTGATGTGATATTCCACTGCTTGAACCTTACAATTTTCTCTTAAAGATGATGTGAAGGATGGTGGATGATATCCATAAGTGCCATAAATGGGGTCATTTTTGCTGCAGTATGGAAGGAAGTGTTATACCAACATTCAACCAGAGGTAACCACTTGAACCATTGTGTTTTTTTATCAGATACAAAACAACGAATATATCCTTCCAAACATTTTTTCACTATCTTAGTTTGCCCATCAGATTGAGGATGATAAGATGAGCCATGAGCTAGTTGAGTACCCAAACAAGAAAATAATTCCGTCAAAAAATATATAGTGAAAATGGGATCTCTGTCGCTTACAATAATCTTTGGGTTTCCATGTAGCTTTTGAATAGTTTCAATAAATGTAGTAGCAACTGTACTTTCTTTAAATGGATGAGATAATGCAAAAAAGTGTGGATACTTGATAAGTCTGTCAACTACCACCATGATGAAACTCTTTCCTTCGGACTTAGGTAAATCTGTGATAAAATCCATTGGAACCTCCTCCCAATGTTGACATGGAATGGATAAGGTTGTAGCAGACCTGGGGTCTTAATTGTCTTAACTTTATTTTGTTGGAAAACCAAACATTCCAGCACAAAATTTTGAATATTAGCTTTAAAGCCATGCCAAAAAATTCTTTCTTCACCCTGTGGTAAGTTTTTAAAAATCCTGAGTTTCCTCCTAAGGGAGAGGTGTGCGATTCCAAAAGAATATTTTGTTTTAGTTGGGAAATATTACAAAGATATAAGCAATCTTTGTACCATAATGAATAAATTTTCCAACTAAAAGTATTATATGTACTGGGATCTTTCAACAACTTTTGAAGGAGTGTCCACACTTCTTCGTCATTCTTCTATTCATCCCTTGCTTCGGTTATCCAACCTGGTTGGATAATAGAAATGGCACAAAGCAATGCTTCCACCTCCTCATCCTTTCTTGAGAGTGCATATGCAACAACATTTAGCTTCCTTTTTTTGTAGATGATTTAAAAGTCATAACCCAACATCTTTGTGCCCCATTTTTGCTGCTTTTCTGAAGATAGTCTTTGTTCCGAAAAGTATTTAAGACTATCATGATCAATTTTTACCTTGAAGTGTCTTCCCATTAGGTAAGGTCACCATTTATTTAGTGCATGTATTATTGCCAACATTTCCTTCTCATAAATAGCTTTGTATAAATACTTTCCTTTGATTGGATGACTTTCAAAAGTAATGTGTCTTCCTTCTTGCATTAAAACAACACCAATTCCATTTCCCGAGGCATGACATTCCACAATAATTTTTTTTGTGAAGTTTGTCGTAGCTAAGACCGGTGCTTGGCACATTGCCTCTTTAAGATGTTCAAAGGCCTTAGTTGCTTCAGGAGTCCATGAAAATGCATCTTTATTCAATAATGTTGTTATAGGTGCTGTTATTCTTCCATAATTCTTAACAAACTTGTGATAATACCCTATTAACCTGAGAAATCCTCGCAACTACTTTATGATTGTGGGGAATTTCCATTCCTTAATGGATTTAATTTTGTTAGGGTATACCTTAACACCCTCGTGAGATACAATATGACCCAGATATTCCACCTTTTGTATTCCAAATAAACATTTGGAGTTTTTTTCATATAATTGTTTCCCCTCCAATAGTTTGAGCACCCTGTCAACATGTTGAACATGATCCTTCCAAGACCTACTGTAGATTAGTATATCGTCAAAAAATACTAACACAAATTTTCTAAGGAAGGGTTTGAAAATGGAATTCATCAAACCTTGAAATGTAGAAGGTGCATTGGTAAGGCCAAAATGCATGACCAAAAATTCATAACGACCCTCATGAGTTTGAAATGTTGTTTTTGGAATATCTTTAGTCTTCATTCTAATTTGATGATATCCTGAACGAGAACCCAACTTGGTAAAATAAATTTCTCCATGTAATTTGTCTAATAATTCATCAATCACAGGAATGGGAAATTTATCTTTAATAGTGAGCTTATTGAACTCCCTATAATCCAGACACATGCACCATGATCCATCCTTATTTTGCACCAATACTACTAGAGCAGAGAAAGAACCTTGACTAGGTTGAATTATACCAACCTCTAACATTTTTGCAATCATACGTTCAATTTCCCTCTTTTGGACATAAGGATATCTGTAAGGCCTGGTGTTTGGAGGAACACTTCCTAGAATCAAATGAATAGCATGATCACGATCATGAATAGGTGGGAGTCCTTTTGGAGTTTCAAACTCCTTGTAATGTTTGCCCAATACTTTTTGGAGATATGGAGAAATAGATGATATTGATGTTGGAACTTCTAGTAAGAATATTGTGCAATTACGCCTCGTTGTTATTTATTTAGAATATTTTTCATGACATTAGAGCTTATTATCTTTCCCATCTTCCATGCGATACCTCGTAATTCAACTTCCTTTCCTTTCAATTTTTTTTTTCAAGAAAAGTTCTTGAAAATTAAAAGCTACCATCCCCAAAGATTGTAACCATTGTACTCCTAGTACAACATCAACGCCTCCCATTTGAATGGAAAGCATTAGACTATTCAATAAATATTCCCCCATGGTTAGCTTGATATTATGGCACTTTCCAGAGAAATTTATGGTTCCTCCATTTGCAACCATCACTTGACACTCTGGTGCTAGGTATAGGAAGAAATTCAATTCCTTGGCTACCTTACACTGAATAAAATTATGGGTATTGCCCGAATAAATCAACACTATTACATTTTTCTTCTTGATATATCCAATCTTGATATTTTGAGGAGTGGTAACTCCTGCCAATGCATTACAGGATATGGTTAGACTCATTTATTCTTTCTTTAGGGTTTGTTCCTGGTGTATATCCTCTTCTTTTGAAGTTTCTTGTTTATTTTTTCCTCCTCTTCACAATATATGTAAAATAATTTCTTCTCAGCACACTTCTGACCTTTAGTGTATTTGTGTTAATCTAGGTTTTCATTGATGTCATATGATGATGAAGAAGTGTCAGTCATGTACCTTGATAAATAATGATGGATGACCATAATTGTTGAAGGACTAGATGATGATGATGATGATGATGGAAGAATACATAATGACATATATCACTATGGCATGGTAAGATTATAATGAATAAGGCAAACATTGAAGGATCAAACCATAAAGAAGCTCAAGACATTCTTCCCTCCTCATTTTTATACCAATAAATGTCCAGTCACATTAAAATTATTTTTTCTCTAGATTAGAGGCAAAATTTCTCTTTAATACCTTCACCATCATCTAGAGAATATTTTTAGCTTTCTAATGAGATATCACTTTGCCCGAAACTCTAAGCGGTTTGAGAGTTATTGAATTTTCAAGTTAATACATAATTTATGATCTTGGAGCCGACCTGTTCCAACCTACCTATGTTGGCTTGCCTTGGGGCATAACTATTCAACGTTTGAACCATTATAAATATAGTGATATGATTTCATTTTCACTCATCCTTTTCAGTCATCATCACAAAAAATATTTCCATTGTTCACAGCTCGTGAACAGAAGGGAGGAAAGTAGCAGGAGATAAGGAATTAAGGCTATATATAATTCTGTTTGGGTTTAGAAAATAGAGAATTTCTCGGACTAAAAAACCTTAGACCTGTTCCTATTCCTTATACATTTTAGCTCAGATTAACTACCTCATACTGTGCTTCATTGCCTTGGAACAGTGAATCAGATCTCCTCCCGCTGAAGCCTCTAATTATGTTTTTATTCCTAAATTGTGGTGGCTCGAAACAAGTGAATCATATCTCCTCTTGCTGAAGCCTCAAACTGTGTTTTTATTCCTGAACTGTGGTGGCTCGATACAAGTGAATCAAATCTCCTTCTGCTGAAGCCTTAGACTGTGGATTTTTCTTGAATTGTGGTGGCTCATGCAAAAGACTAAAGCAACAATAACTCCTTCGATGGTGCCTCAGATCTGAGGCTCGAATTGGTGACAAGGCTGTTGGTAACTCTGACTATAGCTACAAAAAACCGTGGAGTCTTAGTGCTATAACCTTTACAGTTTAAGACCTGTGGAGCCTTAGTGATACACCTTACACCAGTAGTACATTGTGGACTTCAAGACAAGGCCTGTAGCTTACTATTGTAGTACCTCAGTATCAAGACCTCAGACGGACATCCTATGAATATTTGCAAGGAATACGAAGTTTTGAAGACAAGCTCAAGTAAAGTCAAGGATAAGTTAAGCATACAAAGTCAAGGAAAAAGTACAGTGAAGACAAGCACAAGTTTTTTTGGAGCTGATTGAACATCTGAAAAGTTGAACAATGAAGAATTTTGTTGAAGACATTCAAGTAAGTACCATTCTCATTCTCCATCAAAAGAATATAAGAGGGATCAATGTCCTTGGGGTAGGAGCCCCTAAACACAAGGTTGGTGCCTTGGAGAAGATAGGGTTGAAGCCCTAGAGGTCAGAGCCTCATTAAGTCCAAGTTGGTGCTTGGAAATCATTGTACTCATTAATTTATAAAAGGATAATTATCCTTCCTTCCATAATAAATTATTCATTTCTATATTTGTGTAGAATCTAATTTGTTATAATAAAAATTGAAAAGAAATACTAATTCACCCCCCCTCTCAGTATTTCCAACAATTGGTATTAGAGCTAGCTTCTTCATTATCAACCTAATAGCTGGAAGAAGGATTCTTAGACATAATGAAGAACATAGAAGCGACAGGAAAGCTGCCTGTGTTTGATGGAACAAATTTTTGTTTTTGGAAGAAGAGGACGTCCTACTATTTAATGTCCCTCGGTCTTGATGTATGGCATTCTGTTTTGAATGGGTACAAATCTCCCTCCACTCTTTCAACTAATCCAGAAGAAAGAAAAGCCTACATTACTAATGCCAAAGCTCTAAATTCTATCTCCAGTGGAATCTATGATTCCGAATTCACAAAAGTCATGAATTATGACTCGACCAAAGAAGTATGGGATAAGCCAATTGCCCTATATGATGGGGACTCCAAATTTAAGAAGGTAAAGCTTCAAACACATAGAAGTCAATTCAAAAGTCTAAAAATGGAGGATGAAGAATATATTGCATCTTACTTTCTCTGAGTAGCTGAAGTGGTTAATGATCTTAGAGGGTTAGGAGAAAACTTTGAAGAAAGCACTATTGTTCAAAAAATATTGAGATCTCTTCATGACAGCTTTGACTCCAAAGTAAGTGCCATAGAAGACATGAAGGACCTAGATAATCTCAATATGGATGAACTTCATGGAATTCTCATTTCCTATGAGATGAAGAAATGAATTCCAATTTACAAAGAAGTAATGTTCAAAGCCTAAAAATCAACAAAAAGAGGAAAAGGATGGAATAACAACAAGGAGGAATCTGATGCTGAAACCGAATTAGCTTAATTTACGAAGACTAAAGAAGGGATCTAAGCTAAAATGTAAGTACCCTCTTATTTGATTAAAATTTGGAAGAATAGGTCATTACACTGCAAAATGTCCTCATAAACATGATAGTGATGATGAAGAGGATTCCAAAAGGATGGTATACAAAAAGAAAGGGTTTAATAAGAAGAAATTCTTCTCCAAACAAGATGAGTCTGATGAAGATGAATTTGTAGTCATCAAGAAGAAATCAACTAGAATGTGCCTCATCAAAAAGGAAGTGATGAAGAATCAAATGAGGAAAATGACTATGTTGGAAGCAAAGAAGTGTTATCCATGGCATTCACAAATGATGATGATTCGTAACTGGAAGATGAAGGAAACATGGATAAATTACTAAAAAGTGCCATTGAAGAAAATGAGAATTTACGAAAGAAGATAATTTCTCTCAAAGTAGAAAAGGAGGAAGAAAAAAGAAGGGAAGACTTCTTGAACAATAAGCTAAAATAGAAGGAAGATATCTGTGAAAAACATGAAGTTGAAATAGAATCTCTATGAAAGGAATTGGAGCAAGTGAAATGGAGTTGGAAAAGCTCTCAAGCACTTAATAAAATTCTTAATACTTAGAAAGCTCAATATGAAAAAACCTGGAATTGGTTTCAAAGGAGAATCATCAAGTACAGAGAATAATGCAAGGAGTTATGCCGACATACTCTCTTGCCATACAAAATAAGAAAAGTCATCTCGTCGAGAACAAAGGGCCATCTCAAAACAAGGAATTCAAGGAAGAGAAACTCCAAGGAAGAATGTTGATTCAAGTTATGGCTACTACAACAGGTACCAAACTATATTTCTTGGGTATTTTTACTATTGTAATAACTTTGGTCATCAAGCTAAGCATTGCAAGGCTCATAAGAATGAAGCACCAAGATTGGAAGATCAAACAAGCAAACTACGTGGTCCTAAAGAGTAAGGAAAAATAAAAACTTACAATTATTTTGATCCTTTGGCTCAGTTTGATCCAACTTGTTCATTATGTAATAATTATTAGCATAACGAAAAAAATTTCCCTGTAAGGTCCCACCTTACCCACCATCAGTAAGATAGAGAAATAGATGCCACATAATCACTAATACTCATTTGCACAAAATCCTAAAGAATTAGTCACTGAAAAATTGTTTCCAACAAAAGGCCTTCTTTATTTTGAAAGCTTTATATAATACAAGAAACAACTGTCTTAGTCACGCTTAAGAAAATTATTAAATTCATTTTCACATTCATAACAAAAACTTGCAGACATAGGAAGCTACACCCATTAAATAGTTTATTTATAATTTATAGTAACATAAAAAAAACAAGAGTAACTAAGAATTTTACACTAACAATTTATATGCACAAAAGTTACATCCATTCAAGATTTTTGACAAACACTTTGCAGGCATGCACTCTACACTCATTCAGCCCTTATGATAGACACTTTGCAAGCACGCAATTAAAAGTCATTGAGGCATTTTGTCAAACACTTAGCAACAATGAGTTTAAGATGATTCTTCAACATATTTATCTCATAAAATTCAGAATTTAAACTGTAAATGTTTCCATATTAAAACAGGGACTAAATGATCTTAGTTTTTCATCAAAGACTCAAAAACAGGCGCACATAACTCAGAGCAGCAATCTGCCAAATCACCCAGATTTCCGATCTGGGTTCTGAAAAGTATTTTTATGGAATCAAATCAGGGGTTACATGACCATTAGGCACGGATACCCCCTGATGTTGGGCTGAATCAAATTCAAAACGCCCAGAAATGCGATTCTTGAAAACAACAAAATTTATAGCCTAAATGTTTCATTTATGACTTTTGTCAAACATATGGAATGAAAACTTACAACTACACCTCTACATGAGGAAAAACAACCCAAAGTTATGCTACTAAGATATGCTCATTGAAATCACACATTTCTAAATGCACCATATGAGTCCTTAAAACATTTTACCATCCACAAGCTAATTCATAGGATTTGACAAGCTTTTTGAACCAATTGTTACAATTTGACAAACACATTGCAGCCCTGAATGCTACAGCCATTAAGGCTTTCTATCAAAATTCTGATAGTACTATTAAAACAACTTGAATAACAAAACATTGAATTATTAATAAGAATATGAAACATAAGCCATAACTGAAATTTATCTCCAACTTACCTGAAGCATTTGATCTTCCAAACTATATTTTAGTTGCCATTATTTTTGCATTTTCTTTTAAGGGTTGATTCTGTAATTCCTCCAAGTATATTTTGGATACATGTCCATTTTCTTACTTCTAATGTAAGCTGCAAGTTAGCACTTATTCATGCATAAATAAATTGATAACATTACTCATTCACAGATTTTGTCAAACACTTTGCAAACTATCCTAAAACCATTTATAAAACATGCATCTATTAATTATTTGAAACAAAACCATAAATCATGAAATACTTACCCTAGTCCTTTGGAATAAATTTATTGCAATTACCTTCAACAATATTTGGCTTTCCTTTTTCAAATGCTACAATACCAAGATTAGTACCATAAACTACACCAATAATAACTCCAATATTGAGATCTAAACATCCATACATATAGATTGATCTAGTCTTCATTTTTAACTAATCAATAATATTCTAGATAACATAAGCCTAAACCAAAATTAGATGCTTACAACAATTTAAATGTCTACTTTTTATTTTATGCTAAAGCTATACTATAATTTTAGGACAATGGAAATTATACTTGAAGAGATATTCAGCTCCAATCATTGAGAATATGATCCACCTTCGATCCCCTAACCAACTCATTTGAACCATCCGATTTTCCACCCAACCATATCTAGGGAGAACTCCTCCCCTGGAACCCCCGAGCTGTAAAAGCTCACAAACAGTACCAAAATACAATAGTAGAGAGATAGATGCAAGGAAAACTAAGGAATATAGTTTTCACTTCCTCTAAATACCACTCATGTTCAACCTCAATAGATACTTAGTAGATTCGTAGGAAATTCAGATTTGTTTTGGAAGTAATTGGATACTCTCCATATCTCTCCCTCTCACAATATTCCTCAAGTCTCTTCCACTCTTGGCATTACCCCCTCCTCTCCTCAAATGAGAATACATGAGACTCATATATAGGAGGAGCAACAATTCTTGTCATAAAGGAGGATTAATATGCATGCATTGTATTCCATTTAGAGGAGTGTAACTTATGCCATTAAGGAGAGGTATGCATGCCTTATTGAGTAGAAAGGCAATACAAGAATAAAGAGCAAGAGGAAATATTTTTACATATATATTTAATGATGTAAGATAATAAAAGTATTCATTTGAAGGAGTGTATAAAAGAGAGTGTAATGTAATATTTAAAATAGAGAGAGTTACATAGAGCCATGAGTGCCCACTGAGCAGAGAGGTAAAGTTTAATGAGGAGAGAGACCCCTTTTAATAATAATATCATAGTCTCATAAAATATAATAATAATATTAATAATATTAATAATTATCGAGGATTAAGTCGAGATTTGAACTATTACAATTGATCAATCATAAGTAAGGGAAATAAGTTGCGATTTTCCTTCAAGAGTACTTGTTTATCTACTGATTGGAGGTGATTTACTATTTTGGAAAGTCATATTGAGATATAGACATGACTTTATTTTAGAAAGTCATCTAAAATGAAACAGAACAGATCTTATTGTTGTGTCCATATGAGCTGCCTGGGCTTAGTGGTATTTTGACAATAGGGATTACGTGCACCTTATTAACACATTCTTGCCTTAGTTAGATTGAGGATTCCACGTCTCTATCCATCTTAAAGATCCAAAGATTCCACACTTTATCTTAAACATTCTGCACTGCTCTCAAACATTTATTGAGGGACCAAGATTCACGTTTATATTTCATGATTTCCAGATTGCGCCTAATCCTTTTATTATATATACAAGACTCCATGTCTTTATATTTCATTGATTTAGGACTCTGCACCCTAATTTTCATGGCTTCTCATCTACTTTGCTTTGAAACTCCATGTTTCACCTTAAGGTACTGATTGTGAGCTCATACCATCTGATGGTTCGTTGGTAAGGTCTTCTTCCAAGACCTGCACACATCACAATCTCATTGATCAAATAAATCAAATGAATTTCATAATTAACTTATTCAAATTTTACCAAATATTGTGCATGACTTCCATAGTCATTTTGGTTTTGGAGAAATGACTTCCACAGTCATTTATAACTTGAGCATCCTTGTTGGCAATGACCAAGTCCCCTGCCACATCATGCTTAGTACGATATTATGCACATATAATCATACAAATTATGTATCATCCATAAACCATAATTAACCATATGTTCCATCTAACCATGATCATCCATGGATCTGTGTCTCAATTCTGAATCACCATTCATGTCATACACCTATGTCCAAAATAGGATACCAAAAGAGAAAACATTGCTAATATGCTCTTAACCAAAATCAATTCTTGTGTACGCAACCATAGATATTATCATAAGCACACAACAACCAAGTGACCTAAACCAGGTCATAACATATAAGCATGTACATAAGTCTTTTATACATAATATTATATCATTATATCAAAATAACCATCTCTAAGTGTCATCAAAGCTATCTCACTAAGAAGGGACACTACATACTCCCCCTCTTGGGCTAAACTTGGCCCGAAGTTTTTCCTGCGGTCATAAGATACTTAGTTCTTTTAGATTCTCCTATCAATAAGTTGTTAACCTTATGTATATATATTTGTTAACCTTATGTATATATATTTGATATATATATTTTTTTCTTCATGCCAATCCATAGTTTAATGTTTTCTAAATTGGAAGAAACTCCATGACAACTAAACATACCATTCTTAATCAAGTACAAAATATATCCATGCCATATTAGACATGTTTTGATATAAATACCAAAGATTTTTATCAAAACTAACCATACAATTTATAGTACCTTATAAAGTAATATTGTATGTAATTGATAAGATATCTACTTAATTTATCTATAATAATTTGATATTCTACATGTTTTTCTTTCTCATAGTCTATATGAATCCTACATGTGTCATCTTCAAGGTTCTGTAGTATGTTGAGCTTGCCAAGCTATAAATAGAACACACATTGGTTGTATACACAACAATGATGGTCCATCCCATATCACAATCAAATTGGCATACAATAAGCATAAAATAATCAACATACAATTGTGAGTGAAATTATGCAACAAAACATGATTTTATATATAAAACCCACTCTTACACAACAAAACATGATGTTATATATAAAACACACTCTTACATCCCACTTGATTTATGTCTTCTCAATCCAATTTTCCTCTTTTCATTCCATAAGACATCCTTGCAATTGAAATATTTAGGATTTATCTTTAGTTTTTACTAAACGTTTACTCTTTAGAAAAATACAATTTGAGGTTCAAGGCACCATTTTTGTTTTTTTGTTTTTTTTGTTTTTTTTAACTAACAACCTAAGGTTAAATACAGTCCTCATTGACCCACTTATGTATTATAGATCATTCCTTTAGTTTGCATAATCTTCATTATTATTCACTTCTCTAACTTGAGAATCAATTATGAAATGACTTAGTTAGAAGATTTTCATTCTAAAAGTAGATTAATGATATATTTTTGAAAGTGGCTTGTAATCAAGAGCAACTCTCACAATTATGAAAATATGGTAACCTTGATAACTTTATGTCAATTTGTTTTCCAACTATGAAATCATTCATGATTTATATTTAGTAATTATTCCTTACTATTAATACATACACAACAACAAACTATGAAAACCGTACATTTCTCAAAATGTGATGAATCTTGTTAAATTTACATAAGATTTAGACTATCACAAGGGAATTTCTAGCCTAAAGTTAGACCCTTTTTTTTTTCTTAAGGATAATTACCACCCTCTCAAATTATTACAACATTTTGTAGGACTAATAAATACTCAAACAACTATACATCCCAACAAAAAAAATTCTTAAATCCAATAATCTCTTCCATTCCACATACAATACACTCATCTTAGGCTTCTAAATCATGCAAGAATTCCAATTCATCAAAATGTGATATCACTCTCCTTCAATTTCTTCCTCAAAAAATATCAAAAGCACATATTCTTGTAAAACAAGAACTCAACTAAGCTTTTCATTAATCACATGTTTTGTTTTGTTTTTTTTTTTTTTTAAATTTCAAATAAAACAAGTTCTCACCACATAAAATATTTACCTTCTAAACATGCTATTCTCTTCACAATTTATAAACAATTTGAATTTTGACACGATCACTGAACTAGCAATAGCTTAGAGCAATACATGAGTTCAATCCTCATAATTTATCTAATTAATTTGGTTAAATAGAATGCAACCAATATTCAACTGATAAAATCATTAAAGAGACTATTATGGCTTTCCTAGACCTAGTTTTTCTTAAGCCAATAGAAAAGTTATTTCATCAACTTATCACAATAAAATTTTTCTACATTTCAAGAATTTGAAAGTCATTTTAATTCTACCTAAATTCAATACATACAAAAGGATTCAATATATCTAGTTCACACTTCCATATATCAAAATCAATTCTTCCAAACATTCTAAACCACCTAATGGTGTTCAGTATATCAATCTTAGTATCTTCATTTGTAATAAAAATAAAATAATGGATTTAAAGCTCAAGCACATTTGTGTTACAAATCTCTATCCATTTAACTTTAATTACACATAATCACTCCTTAATCTTGAATATCAGATTCCATCAAAATATTATAACGAGAAGAATTACTTAGCTCATAGATATATTTTAGTATGGATTCCACACCCATACCTTACCTCATTACTTATCTCATAGATATATACTAGTTGGATTCCACATCCATACATTTTCTCATAGATATATACTAGTATGGATTCCACACCCATACATTAGATCATAGATATATGCTAGTATGGATTCCACACCCATACATTTTCTCATAGATATATGTTAGTATGGATTCCACACCCATACATTAGCTTAATGAAAATATAACCTTCAAGTGTTCCTTAAAATGGCTTCCACAACCCTTCATGCACCAATAATTTAAGCCTCTTGTTTATTATGAAGGTCATACCTCAACCTAGTAATTGAGTAATTTAAAGCTATTTGATGCCTAATGTCAACCCAAAATACACAAAATCATGTCAAATAAATCAGAGAAATTTCATTCTTACTCATTAAGAATGTATTCCCAAATCATATTTTAACACATCTAATTAATATACATACATTGCTCTTGAATCTACATTCACAGTTAAAAGTGACATCCTTCAAGGTAGATTTTAGTTAAGTTTCTTTTAGTGTAGGTACGAAAAGATTCAAGGTTATCATGATGAACTCAATCATCAAGTTAATGGAATCAACCTTACACTTGTTACTCATTCCCAAAACATACACACCAAGGTCATCATACTATAGTCCAAATTAAGCCAATATTCTTCTTGGTAGATATGATTTCAGCTAGTAAAGATGGCTACTAAGCCCATATCACAATGAAAATGATGGATTAAAAATATATGAAACCATGCATGCACTCCACCTATCTCACTCATTGATTGAAAATCAATTCATTCACATACTTGGGTTTAACCCAAACTTTCTCAAGCACATCCTTTCCCAGCATGTCTTTAAGCATTTTAACATATTGTTGATAATATGTATTAACAAAAATATAAAGGAATATCAGAAATATATATATATATATATATATTTCATGAGTTTCTAAATGACATAATGATAATAATATCCTCTATGCAACCAATATGCTTCCAAGTCAATATATACAACAACTCAACATGCATGCAAAATCAACATTCATACATCATCAAGCTACAAGTAAGCATGTTGGCCCACTAGGCCCTAGCATTGTAACTCGCTCTGATACCATATGTAAGGTCCCACCTTACCCACCATCAGTAAGATAGAGAAATAGATGCCACATAATCACTAATACTCATTTGCACAAAATCCTAAAGAATTAGTCACTGAAAAATTGTTTCCAACAAAAGGCCTTCTTTATTTTGAAAGCTTTAGATAATACAAGAAACAACTGTCTTAGTCACACTTAAGCAAATTATTAAATTCATTTTCACATTCATAACAAAAACTTGCACACATAGGAAGCTACACCCATTAAATAGTTTATTTATAATTTATAGTAACATAAAAAAAAACAAGAGTAACTAAGAATTTTACACTAACAATTTATATGCACAAAAGTTACAGCCATTCAATATTTTTGACAAACACTTTGCAGGCATGCACTCTACACTCATTCAGCCCTTATGATAGACACTTTGCAAGCACACAATTAAAAGTCATTGAGGCATTTTGTCAAACACTTAGCAACAATGAGTTTAAGATTATTCTTCAACATATTTATCTCATAAAATTCAGAATTTAAACTGTAAATGTTTCCATATTAAAACAGGGACTAAATGATCTTAGTTTTTCATCAAAGACTCAACAACAGGCGCACATAACTCAGAGCAGCAATCTGCCAAATCGCCCAGATTTCCGATCTGGGTTCTGAAAAGTATTTTTTTGGAATGAAATCAGGGGTTACATGACCATTAGGCACGGATACCCCCTGATGTTGGGCTGAATCAAATTCCAAACGCCCAGAAATGCGATTCTTAAAAACAACAAAATTTATAGCCTAAATGTTTCATTTATGACTTTTGTCAAACATATGGAATGAAAACTTACAACTACACCTCTACATGAGGAAAAACAACCCAAAGTTATGCTACTAAGATATGCTCATTGAAATCACACATTTTTAAATCCACCATATGAGTCCTTAAAACATTTTACCATCCACAAGCTAATTCATATGATTTGACAAGATTTTTGAACCAATTGTTACAATTTGACAAACACATGGCAGCCCTGAATGCTACAACCATTAAGGCTTTCTATCAAAATTCTGATAGTACTATTACAACAACTTGAATAACAAAACATTGAATTATTAATAAGAATATGAAACATAAGCCATAACTGAAATTTATCTCCAACTTACATCAAGCATTTGATCTTCCAAACTATATTTTAGTTGCCATTGTTTTTTCATTTTCTTTTAAGGGTTGATTCTGTAATTCCTCCAAGTATATTTTGGATACATGTCCATTTTCTTACTTCTGATGTAAGCTGCAAGTTAGCACTTATTCATGCATAAATAAATTGATAACATTACTCATTCACAGATTTTGTCAAACACTTTGCAAACTATCCTAAAACCATTTATAAAACATGCATCTATTAATTATTTGAAACAAAACCATAAATCATGAAATACTTACCCAAGTCCTTTGGAATAAATTTATTGCAATTACCTTCAACAATATTTGGCTTTCCTTTTTCAAATGCTACAATACCAAGATTAGTACCATAAACTACACCAATAATAACTCCAATATTGAGATCTAAACATCCATACATATAGATTAATCTAGTATTCATTTTTAACTAATCAATAATATTCTAGATAACATAAGCCTAAACCAAAATTAGATGCTTACAACAATTTAAATGTCTACTTTTTATTTTATGCTAAAGCTATACTATAATTTTAGGACAATGGAAATTATACCTGAAGAGATATTCAGCTCCAATCATTGAGAATATGATCCACCTTCGATCCCTTAACCAACTCGTTTGAACCATCCGGTTTTCCACCCAACCATATCCAGGGAGAACTCCTCCCCCTAGAACCCCCGAGCTGTAAAAGATCACAAACAGTACCAAAATACAATAGTAGAGAGATAGATGCAAGGAAAACTAAGGAATATAGTTTTCACTTCCTCTAAATACCACTCATGTTCAACCTCAATAGATACTTAGTAGATTCGTAAGAAATTCAGATTTGTTTTGGAAGTAATTGGATACTCTCCATATCTCTCCCTCTCACAATATTCCTCAAGTCTCTTCCACTCTTGGCATTACCCCCCCTCCTCTCCCCAAATGAGAATACATGAGACTCATATATATAAGAGGAGCAACAATTCTTGTCATAAAGGAGGATTAATATGCATGCATTGTATTCCATTTAGAGGAGTGTAACTTATGCCATTAAGGAGAGGTATGCATGCCTTATTTAAGGAGAGTGTAACATATGCATTAAAGTGAGTGTAAGAGGAATATTTTATGACACATATTTAATGAGTGTAAGAATATTTTATGACATATATTTAATGAGTGTAAGAGGAATATGCCATTGCTTGATGAGTGCATAAAAGAGAGTGTAATGTAATATTTAAAATAGAGAGAGTTACATAGAGCCATGAGAGTCATGAAGGAGAGAGGTGTGAAGTGATTGAGGAGATATAATTCCCTTTTAATAATAATATCATAGTCTCATAAAAGATAATAATAATATTAATAATATTAATAATACTGAGGATTAAGTCGAGATTGAACTATTAAAATTGATTAATCATAAGTTAAGTGATTTTCCTTCAAGTATACTTGTTTACCCATTGATTGGAGGTGATTTACTATTTTTGGAAAGTCATACTTGAGATAGTAGACATGACTTTCTATTTTTAGAAAGTCACTCCAAAATTGTTAGGAATGAGATCTTATTAAGGAAATTCATATGTGAGCTGCCCATGAGTGGTATTTTGGATAATAGGGATTACGCACCCCTATTGTATGCATATTTGTGCCTTAGTAGATTGAGGACTCCACGTCCTGATCTACTCTAAAGATCCAAGATTCCACACCTTGATCTTTTTAAATATTCAGGACTCCGCGCCCCAAACATTTCATTATAGATTCAAGACTCCACGTCTTTATATTTCATGGATTTAGGACTCCGCGCCCTAATCCTTTTATTATATATCCAAGACTCAACATCTTTATATTTCATGGATTTAGGACTCCGCGCCCTAATTTCCATGGCTTCTCATCTACTTTGATTTGAAACTCCGCGCTTCACCTTAAGGACACTACACCCTAAATTCTATCAATTTATCTTCAAAGCTACCAAGTTCAAGGTTTATCAAGATCCAAAAAAATACAACCATAATACTTGCTTCTCAAGACTAAAATCACCTTTAAAATATAAATTGTTTAGTGGGATGAATAAATGTCAACCTTTATGAACCACAATTTACAATAAGCTAATTGTTAATTCCGTTGTAATTAAATGTGTTCAAGAGTGACTAATAACAGGCTTATGAATTATTTTCTTAAAAGGATAATTTAAATTATATAGAGTTGGCATCCCATAATTAGGAATTCATATGTGAGCTGATATTGCAACAAATTACTTACTGCAATTTTGAATTTTCAGCAAGACCCTTTAACTCAATGAGTTATTACACTAGAAATACCTTGATTGCAAATCTTAAATTAACTTAAGCCTTTTGTTTTATGGATGGTTCATAAACGTAATTAGATGCAATCATTGAACATTATGAAAACCAATTTACAAGTATGGAATGTACAGCCATTAAGGCATTTTGTCAAACACTCACAACCATTATCTCTTTAAGGTGTTTTCACAACAATTAGCTAACATGAATCCAAAGTTACATGACTTCATTTTTTTTGTAAGTAGTGTCAATAATTTAACTTAAGATATTAGTAGACTATCAACCATATTCATTGTTGAATCTACACCAATGAATACAAATATTTAGAAATTTCAAACATAACTCACAATATTGTAAGGTATAGCCATTGAGGAATTTTGACAAATAGTTGGCAGTCATAAAACAGGTTGCCGTAAGGTTATTTAAATTTTCAAATTATTAACCATTTATACTTTAAAAACCATTTCCAAGTGGTTACCCTATATCAGATTCATCACTATAAATTATCAGGTAGTTCCAATATAAAAAGAACCAAACAACAAAACAAAACAACAGGCGGTTCCACATGCAACAACAAATCTGCAAA